>JABFPM010001615.1:0-19485 GCA_022817325.1 Idris sp. 1 HC-2018
CAAATTGTAAAATGTAATATAATGGCAGTATTAAATAAAATGTTTCATACTGTAAAGATTGTAAAAACAAAAAATCGTAAGTAATAAAATTATTATTTCTGTAATAAATAATTTAATTTCTAAGATTATTATTTACTTTTTTTTATTGATTTTTCAACTTAAATTAATATTGTTAATTTTATACTAATTAAAAAAAAAAGAAAAGAAACATAATGAATGAAAAAATTATTGAGTTACCTGGTTTTTCCCGTAAGCTACAGAAATATTGACTTTGTTCCAAAATTGATAAAAAATTTGTTTTTATAACAAATTGCGCATTTCTCATTTGGCATAAAAGGAATGAATTTACCTACTTTTATAGTTATCCTTTTTTTTAATTTTCACTTATGTTACAATTTAAATATCGTTCCGATGTTGTTCCAAAATTTGTTCTGTGAAGTAGAACTTCAGAACAAATAGAATTCAAATCCGTCAGGGTTAGTATGTTTATTTTTTGGAAACACAAAGTTTGTATTTAGTATTACTGTTATTTAGCTGACACGTTCAAAAAATAATGTTGAAAAATTTACTGTAAAATAAATCTCATCTATTTGTATAATTATATTAAATATATTTCTTTTATTTATTTGTTATTAATTAGATTGTTAACGTTAATTGTTGCAGACCAATATAAATATTTGGTGTTCTTCTTTGTTGTATTGTCCTATAAACAAAGATTTCATTTTGTATGTTAAGCTACATTTGTGACATGTGTTTTTGACAAAATGTAAAATTAATGTTAAAAGAACGAAATCGTTGTTATGTGAAATAAGGAAATCTAACCTCGTATCTTGGCAAAAAATTGTTCCCATCCAATGGGCGATGAGCACCGCGAAGTAACGCAATAGCCACCGCGTTTTGTAGCTTTATTTTAAGTTTTAATGGATTGTCAAAGACTTGCCCTTAACAGTGAAACTTGTCACCATGAAAAGGCTAAAAACGACTGTTGTTTGGCTTTTTATTCTTTGAAATCCTTGTTTCCACTTTTTGTCTTTATTTGTGTCACATTATTCATTAGATTGGCAGAACTGATACCAACATATGTATATTGAACATTTGGTCGAGCAGAAAATTGCAATCCGCAACTCTCTTTTTTGCCAGTGAGAGCACAATAAAAATACCTATCAACAAAGGCAACATTTTATCCTTTACTATTTTACAAGTAAAAAAGGATAACAACTTTATCATCTATTTTTTAAAGTAAATTCTAATTATAATTGTTAACAACAATTTATTAGCATTTAAAAAAATGTTCATAGTTTTGTAGTAGGTGAAAAATGATTTTAAAAATTAAGACAGAAAAATGTAACTACTTTCCCTCACTAGTGGGAATTAACATTTTATAAATAATGATTATATTTTTTAAACAAAAATTTAATTACAATTCTGAAGAATAATGTTATGCCCCAAGGGACGTAATAATAAAGTATTAAATTTGTCAAAATGGATATTGATTTTATTTAAATGAAATATAATAAAGCCGTTTTTGAAAGAATAGCGCGTTTGCCTAGATGGCAGCAGCGTACACACCTTAATTGTGAGCACCTGGCGCCGCGCGGCGACAAGCCATGTTGCAGCGCTTGACAAGTGAATGATACGAGAGGATTCGCGAGTTCGTTGTCCGTGGGTGTGTGTTGTGCAGAGTGCAGCGACGTCCATCTCGACGCTGTGGCTAGAAAGAAGCAAAACCCGAACAGCAAAACCCGAACACCCGGGCAGCGCGTTCAAAGCAAAGTAAGTCAGTCAGTTTAATTGATAAGAGCTTCGCCGCGCAATCATTAATCAACCTCATCGGCCTTATTTTGAGATGAGCTTCATCTGCCAGTTGAGGCGCGCGTCACCGCCGACTACATTTACTCCGACAATCGGTCCTGCTCTTCATCACAACAAATTCCAGTCCTTTTTGTTAATCATTTTTTATTTCACAATCTTAAATGAATTTGAATAAGATATAATAATTATACCGCCGGCATTGCTTCATTTTACTCTTCAGTTTTCTGCTTCACTTTTTGACCTTTTTCCGCCTTTTTTTTCGTTGTGTAGAAATAATTTTTTATTATTATATTGGCAAATCGCAAATGTTTGAATAAAGTAAATGTTATTTCAGTTCGGTGCGCCGAAATTGTAGAAAGACCTTTGACAAGGTAAAAGGACCTTATTAAGCAGATGTAAATCAATATTTTTATACGCGGTTTTAACTTTTTCCTTATTTTCGTGTCTATAAAAAGACATTTAGATCATAATAATGAGTATCAGGCAAACTAATCAACCGTAATGATGATTGTTATGACATATGTGTTTAAAAGGGGTGTGTTCGTTTCGTGTTATGTGTGTGCTACATTCAACTTGTACAGTCTTTTTACTTCTCAACTTTACTGACATTTTTTCCATTTATGCTAAAGTTTATTGCGCATTTGTTTCTATTTCAGAAAAACTTGCTTCATGAATACATTTTCATACGATGATTTAAAGGAAAAATCAAAACACTCTTATTTATCGCGTGAATTCAATTCAAGTTACTAACCGCATACAAAAAGTTGAGATGGCGTATGATACACCTTTAAGATAATTTCTCAGATCTAAAGTTACTTACTCATAGGAATTAAGCCTTTTTCTGATTAAAAAAAAAATAATAATAATGATGTGATGCAAAAATTGCATAAAAGACTTTTATTAAATAACTTGATTATTCATAGAAATTAATTTTGTATGTATGAACTTTGTAAAATTACCTTCGTTTTATTGAAAACGTTATGCATTATTAAAATTATTTAACAGAGTATATTTTTATACATAGTTGCCCTTCAAAAATATTTGTATTTATACTTTATAAGCATTATTTTAATAAACTTTATCCAATATATTGTTAACTGAAACCAGCTGAAAATAAATTAATTATACTTTTAATTAATAATAAACAAAAATTCAATTTGAGATCAAAATAATTTACCAAACAAAAAATTGTATTTTTGAGAAATCAATTTGACTAAAGCATAGATTATACCATTGCAAGTTCAAAATTGTGTATAATCATTATAGGGATCATCAAAAAATACTTTCGGATTTTTAAGGATTTTCACTCCCCTCCCCCTCCCCATCGTAACATTTTCATCTTCTTAAGGCTTTAATACAAATTGTTCACTTTGTCACAACTTACGTGACCCTATAATTTTTATTACACAATTCTTTGTAATACTTTTGATACATTACAACATTTTTTTGTAGAAACATTGTTGTATATTTAAACACACTTAAAACCAGTTTTTTTGTTTTTTAATTTAATTGGTATTGTCATACTTTAATAAATTAACATTGCAACAAAAAAATGTGGTGTAATTTGAATTGATATGCTTGGCTACAAATAAGAGCTGCATGTTAGGTATTAAAGTGTATAAGTCTCAATTATCGTGTTGGCGCTGAACTTGTCGTTATGTTTAATTCGTTTGTTCAGTTCTCGATGTGAATTTTTGTAAATTGATTTTACCATAAATAAAATTGATAGTAATTTAGTTAATAATTTTGTGTTCATTGTGTATAAAGTTAAAAAAATACAAATTAAAGAAATCAATTGAGAAGTGTATTATTTTTTTTCAAGCTTATACAGTTCCATCAACTTGTAAAATGTAAATGATACTTTTATAACAAATTTGTTACTTGAAAGTATGATATAGCCAAAGAGTGTAGAAAGCTTGTTAATATTTTCATGAAATAATTCTACGTTTTTTTTCTTCATGTGAAGTAAGACAATATGATGACGGTTCACAGTGGACGCTTAAGCTATGCATTTTTCAGGAGCTGATACGCGCGGCACATAAGTGTTGATTATGAACCACCCTTTAAAGGTCGAAAGTAGTTTCTACACCTTGTTCGACACCCCAGGTGATCCTGAGTTCGCCTCGGGCAACCAGGTCGTTAGGCCTGAGCTACAAAGCCTCACATCAAAAGCACTTTGACTCCCGTAACAGACTAATTACATACCAAGGGTGTAACGCACACAAAAAAATAGTCATGCGCACGAGCTTATCAGTGTTCAGCAGCTTTTACTGCCCTAGGGTGCTCTTACTCGTAGAAGGTTCCTCCTTTAAATGGCTTCGAGCACTAAAATAAAAGAACTCTATACAAATTTTCGATAATATTTTCAATCAAATATCCATATTTTGTTTATAACATACTTAAAATTAATGTAATTATTTACATGATTTAGAAATTATTGGAAAAATAAAACACTAAAACATTGGACTTTTCCGACCTATTTCTTGAGTAGCAAAATTGTTCTATTTCTTCTGTTTTCCCAGTTAAAAATACAAGTGATGAAAATATTTAATCTATACTAGAATACAGTATTTTATCAAACTGTCCTTCATTATATGTGCTAATGATTTATAAAACTGATAATTCATCAAACTGATATGCTCCTACCTTATACTTCAATAATATTGACCTCATATTGAAATAAAATCCTACAATTAGAATATTATGACAGATTAAAATAAATATCAATTATTGTCACTATTAAATTTATAGTAAAATTATAATTAAAAGAGATTTCTCACAAACTTATCGTGAATTAAGTTTGATTTACGAATATTTTTGTTCCAAAAAAGTATTAGCGGAAAAATGTTGGCTATATAATATATATATATATATATTATTAATGATAAAATGATGTAATTTTGTGTGCAGATGACAACTTAGTATTGACTTGATGCCATTTTACCGAAAGCCGTGCAATTCAAAACTCATAAATGTTTAAATAATGAATGATATAGAAAGCATCGGCATGAGTGAAGGAAAGATGCCTCATAGCCATTCAACTCCAGCCGGCGTTGACGGCGGGAGTCGAACACCTCCAACAACTCCTCGAAAAGCAGGAAAAATGTTAGCTATTCGAATTCAGATGCTTGACGATACCGTTACAATGTTTCAAATACAGGTATGATTAATTTTCGCAATATTTTTTGTCCAAACATTAAATAATATGATTGAAAAAATAATACATTTTAGATTCAACATGTTAATCATTAAAAAAAAATGTTGACAATTGAATTATGTTAAATGAAGCTAATTAAATAATAAACATTACTACACAAATGAGTTACATCCCTGTAACATATTTTTTAGTTTAATTTAAAAGTTGTTACAAAACTCTTTTTAAACTACAAGTATTATTAGTTTTCGCAATATTTTGTCAAATAATATATTTATAAAAATAATACATTCTGTGTACAACATATTAACTTTTAAAAAATGAAATTTAATGATTAATACAATTTTTATTACAGTAAGAGTCTATTTTTGTGTAGTCTAAAATAGCATACTTTTATTTTTTATTATTCAACTATTAATTTGTACAATAAAATAAGAAATCAAAAATATGCAATAAGAAAATATTTTTAACATTATATGTATATTATGTTATTTTATGTAAATCTAAAAATTTTTCTTATTATCGTGTAAAGCATTTTTTAAATACATTTAAAAATGTGTGCCTAAGAGGAAACTATTAGAGCATAAAATGTATCGGTTATTGTCTATTACAAAACATCCAGCCTATAACAAATATACCTGTGCATCATTATTTCCGGATCATTTGTTGACTAGACATTCTACATATATTCCGAGGGAGATAAAAGAGAATTAGTCATATTCTGTAAAACGAAATATTTAGAATCTATTTTACACCCTATAATGAACTATAACAAACTATTCAAAAATATGTTTTTTATGGAAAATGTATATAAAAGTAATAAATACTTTTAAATAATAATGAATTAAATAATTTTTAAATTGGGAAAAATTAATGATAAAATTGTTAACCTTTCAAACAATAATCTCCAAGTTAAAAATATATTGTAGTTATTTTATTTAATTTAATTTAAAGAAAAATGGCATTTTTCCAATTTCTTTTTGTTCTTAATTTTTTTTATTATCTAAGAAAAATTATAAAGCAAATATTAACTACTTAAAATTATTTATATAATTAGATGAACATGTGTATTATGTAACAAATGTTAATATTTATTCATATTATGTAACACATATTAGGGCACGTTTGACCCAAATTAAACATTCGTATCTATATTTTTAAATATTCGTCAATTGTACCTGCAAAGCTTTATGCTCTAGGCTGCATTTGTCTCAATTTGAAGAGCAATTACGTTGATGATCGTTTGTCTAGTTTGATTTGAATGCTGAGCAAATGATTTCTTATTTTTTCTTTTCAGGCTAAAGCATTAGGGAAGGTTTTGTTCGATCAAGTGTGCAAACAACTACATCTTTTGGAAGCAGATTATTTTGGCCTTGAATATCAAGAGCCCAACGGTACAAAGGTTCGTTTAAATTACATTCTTGTATTTTTATTGCCTTGTCATTAAAAACTTTGAATCCATTTATTCCTTAAACAAATTGGCAACAATAAAAAAGAACAAAAAGCTTTTAATAATGTTCGTATAATAAAAATTATATTTTGTTAATGTTTTAGTATTGGCTCGATTTAGAAAAACCGCTTTGCCGTCAAGTGGGGCTTTCCTTGATTGATCCTCTTTTGAAGTTTTGTGTTAAGTTTTATACGCCAGATCCTGCACAACTTGAAGAAGAATTTACTAGATATTTATTTTGTTTACAAATCAAACGAGATTTAGCTCAGGGTTTATTACAGTGCAACGACAACACTGCTGCGTTAATGGCTAGCTATATCGTACAAGGTATGCCTAAAACATAGTATATATTTTTTATTTTATTTATATAATATTGTAGATTTGAAATTAACTTCTTTATTTTATAATGTTTGAAAACATTTACGATTTTAGTTTCAAATATTAATATTGTTTCTAATCATAATTTCGGTAATAGAATTTTTCGTAAGTTTAGAAAGTAAAATTTTATTTATTATAAATGATGCTTTTTTATAAATATATTTTATTTCTTTTGATGGCTAAGATTATTGTGTAAGTGGCCTCTTGTTGGTGTTAATTCGGACATGATTAGTTCAGTGACATCAACTGTTCAAGCACTTTTCAAATGATTTATCTCAACTAAAAGTAAAAAGTAAATCAAATCAAATTTATTTATTAATTTATAGATTTATCATATGAAAATATATTCTACTATTAATAACTTCTAACAGAACATATAACTAATTTAATTGCAATAATTTTTGCAGCTGAATGTGGAGATTATGTTTTGGAAGATTACCCTGATCACACATACTTGTCGACATACAAATTTGTTCCACATCAGGATCAAGAACTGGAACGTCGGATAATGGAAAATCACAAAAAACATGCGTTAGTTTCTGTGTACTGTTCTCTATTTACTATATTTTACTTTAAAACATAACTTTAATACTGAAATATGTGTATTTAGTCCACTGGGTATATCTTTTTTATTACTTTTAACTTAGAAATCGAATTTTAGACTTTTTAAACTGTCCTAGATTCATATTTTATTAATACCTATCGCATTTTAATAATTTACAGTTTTAAAAACGGAAAAAAATCGGTAACTCAATTTGAATCAGGAAACATATGTTAAAACTTTCAACACAGTTTTTAAGTAATCTTAATATTAACACATTCAATCATGAAAAGCTTCAAAAAGTTTGAAATTTTTAAAATTATTTAATAAATGAAGCGCTGATGTACATGGAGAATTATATTTGGACAATGTTATGGTGATAAATAATAATGAAAAAAAGAACATAGTTGATTTTAAAACTAGGCGCTTCATTTTTTTTCTATATTTCTTGATTTTTAAATAAGTATTTATTAAATATTCTGAAATTGAAAAATGAAATTTTGAATTATTCTCCAGTGGACAATCACCTGCAAGAGCTGATCATAATCTACTCGAAACAGCACGACGTTGTGAACTTTATGGAATGAAAATGCACGCAGCTAAAGTAAGTTCATTTAATTAATTAACCCCTTAACTTATATTGAGGAGTTATCTTTCGACCCAAAAATAGGCTCCAGCCGCCTGACGTAATAACTCGTCAAAACGTTAACAAATTTTAATTTTTCTAATCTTTTTACCATTGTATTTTATTGACAAAAATTACTTTTTTTTAATACTTATTAAAACTTATTAGAGTATAAATATGTACATAAATTTTGATAATAAAAAAATATTTTTTTTTTTAAGAAAAATATTTGAAAGGTCAAAATGTAGAATAAGTTTTAAAATCGTAATTAATAAAATTATTTCCAAATAGTCTGATAATTTATTTATAAAATACAACAATTTTTTTCTAAAGCATGCTATAAAAGTGTAAAAAAACTAATTAGATATATCGACAACTTTTAATATATTTTTACGAGTTATTTCTTTTGAGGCAGCTAGAGCACATTTTTGGGTCGCGAGATATCTCGAATGAGTATGAGAACAAGTTAATTAAATAAGATATATTTATATTTTAGTAACTGGTTAAAGACAAATTTTAATCTTTCTTGTATTTATCAGGATCATGAAGATGTACCTCTGAATTTAGCAGTCGCACATATGGGGATTGTTGTATTTCAGCATTACACAAAAATTAATACATTTAGTTGGGCGAAAATTAGAAAAATTAGTTTTAAACGAAAGAGATTTCTCATCAAACTTCACCCTGAAGGCTATGTAAGTATACCGATCATACATATCCTATAATTCTGTTGAAGAAATAGAGTATATGTAATTTTTAAACAGCTTAATTATACAAATTCTTGACGGTACTACAGTTATTAACAAAATTCGAGACAAAATTAGATTAACCGATTCCCTAATACGCTCGAGTAAATCCTAAGTTTCTGACAGTTCTCTACTAGTGAGCGTGATCAATAGCAACGCTGGAAAATCTTCTATCTTCTCCTAATAGAAAGAAATAAGAAATGAATGGCGATGCCTATTGGCCGCCATGACATGTTGGGGAATGGGTTAAAATGGTTAACAAATCCTGCAAATTTAGTTGAAGTAATAAATAACATGTATTTGTTACAGGACAAAGATGGAAATCGGACAATTTTTAGTTTGCTCTAGCATGTTAGGCAATGCCAAAAATGAACTAAATTTAGTTTCATTTGTCAAACAGGTCAATGACGGAAATTTTAACATTGCCCTAGCCCAAATAGGCAATGATAAAAGATGCTATTAATTTAAATGTGCATTTATTAAAATAAAATTTTTACTTGTGATAACTAATGAGTAGTACAATACATGTTTATCTAACTTATGAAAGAAGAATTACTTCTCCAACTTGTTAAGTAAATATACTATATAATATAATAACAACAGTTACTCATAATAAATTTGCAAACTAGACACTAAAGTTTAAGATTTTGTAAAACGTAGACATTGTCCGAAATTCATTGATCATAGTCTATATTGACCAATCAATTCTTAAAATTCAGGGCATAAAATAGCATTTTGGGCAATGTCAAAAATGCCCGATTTCCGTCTTTGCTCGTAACATATACTATGAATGTAAAAAAGTCTTCTCATTTAAAGTCTAATTATTTTTTTGAAATTTATATAATGCAATATTTATGTTTCATAAAACATCATTCCAAAAAATGTTAATAAATACTGAATTTTATTTTTGTTTGTTTTTTTTCTAGGGATACTATAAGGACACCGTTGAATTCTTTTTTGAAGGTCGTAATGAGTGCAAAAATTTTTGGAAAAAGTGTGTAGAAAATCATGGTTTCTTCCGATGTACAATTGTCAAACGAGTCGTACGTCAAAAAACGAGAGTTTTGAGTCGTGGTTCATCATTTAGGTAAATATATTTTAATTTTCTGTTTAAATATTAAATTAATAAATTTATTGTTAACTATAATAACATTTTTTTATAATTAACAATTTTATTTATTTACCTCAAATTATTTAATCACAAAATATTTAACTACTACGTTAAAAGTTTCCAAAACTTTCCAATAAAACTAATTATTTGGTAATCTTTCGGAATAGTGTAATAACCGAATTTTTCTGAAAGTTTAAGAAAGTTTTCAGTCTAGGAAATTTCTGAAATAATCAGATTTTAATTGATTTTTTTCAAATTTGTTTAAAGAAATTTATCAAATTATTTGGATAATTTTGTAATCAGTTCCATAATAGTTTATTCTAAAAGATTTCTTAAAACATTGTTGAGATTTCCGAAAAAATTTGAAAATTTTTCTAAAAACAATTTGCGGTAAACAAAGAAAAATGTGATTTTAAATTTTATTTATTTTAATTGACTAGGTATAAAACAATTAAAAGCACATTTGTTCATATTGTCTTGTGTATTAAATAATTGACAACGTTTCGACGCGTTTTAAAGCTTTTTAGTCTCACTATTCCGAAAGATTTCCATACAATTTTTCGTATTATAAATCTTTGGAAACTTTTCATATGGTTTCTTTTCAATCAAATTTTAGTAGGTAATTCAGTCTAATTTTGTTTGTTAAACTATTCGATACATTTTAAAATGTATAAATTGTAAAAATAAAAGTATTATTCGATCGTTCTGAATGTTTATATCAATTTAATATGTAAAGTACAATGAATTTTTGAAACAAATGATTTTCATAAATGTTTTATGTTATACAGGTACAGTGGAAAGACACAAAAACAGATAGTGGAGTTCGTACGTGACAATTACGTTAAAAGACAGACTTTCCATAGGTAAGATTTTATATTACATAAACACCGAGAGTTGTTTCTATCCCCATTTTTATGATCATTTGAGTATATAGTAGATTGTGCATGAATCCTGTTGTGTGTACCCTTTCACGTTATTTATTAAAATTAAAAACATCACATGGGGGTATATTTTAATGCATATTTATATTTACCTAAATATTTGTTTGAATTTCAAACAAAAAAACAGCATTCTAGTTACATTTATCAAATTATTATTAATAAAGTACAAATTATATAAAATATTTGTTCATAAATATGAAGAGGTTATTCAGTTATCATAAAAGTATTAATCACGTTATTATGAATTGAAATAAGGAATACTTTAATATTGAGTAAGATATGCATAAAAAATTATCTTTTTTATTAATAATATTTTATGAACAATTTACAATATTTTACAACAAATTATTTAAAATTTAAATGTCATCGTTTGAATTATTATGTATATATATAATTTTAATTATATGGATTATAGATTTTATCTATTATTTATTAACACATTAACAAATTTTAAAATATTATATATAATTAAGTATATTTATGTATTTGTTGTAAATTTTTTAATTTGTATGTTGTTATATTTTAAATGTTTACATAATAATTAAAAGATTTTCAATGAAAAAAGAACAAAAAACAAATTATTATAACATTAATAAAATAATAAATAAAGATTATAATTGTTAAATCATTAATCAAAAGTTACAGTTTTCAATACACAATTGTTATTTTTTATTTTAAATATTTCAGAATAATAAAATTTGTTTATTTGTTTGTACACCTTATTTAAATTATGATGATAGGTGGCACGGTCTTTCTTTTGCCGGAAATTAAGTCGCTATACAATTGAGGGGGTTAAAAGCAAAACGCGTAAAATTCATTCTGGTGTATTATGAGAAAGTTACAAAAAACACGTTGGTAACTGAATTTTAGATCAGAGCCAGAAAGCCCCATTATAAAAACTGAACATTTTTAGTTTAATGTTGAATATTTAAGCATTTGCAGTCTTTTAATCGAACAAGTAATGTCCTCACCTACATAAGTTTATTATTGAAATATGTTTTTAAAAAATGGAGTTTACGCGTTTTGCTTTTAACCCCCTCAATTATGATACAAAATAAAAATTAAATGATTCAGAGATCGATTTTTTCAGTACCAAACAGTGTTAGACATATCCAATAAAACAGAAAATGGTAAAAAAGAAAATGGTTTTTATTGATAAAATTTATTGTTAAATTAATTAGTGTTTAGTTAATTTATGTTAAATTTAATATTTTCAGTTACAGCGAATGAATTGCCTATTTCCTACAAATATATAACTGGAACCAATGTACTGGGTCTAGTATTTTTTAGCATAGCTTTGGGTTTAGCCATCGGTTCAGTAGATTTGGAAAAAAATGTCCTTCTCGACTGTTTTAGTATCATGTCAAAGGCAACTATGATGATTATGGATTGTGTAATAATGTACTTGAATATACTGTAGAAACTTGTTAACTTTACAAATGCAACTAAGTGCTGAGCTGAATTGTTGAAATAAAATTTGCTCTTTTAAAATTGCAAATAATATATATATATATATATTCAACAATATGAAAAAATCTAATTTTTATGATTTGAGAAAGGAAAAAATTCAAATATATCTTTACAGTATGATAATACACAAATTTGATACTTTTATTTGTAATAATAATTTTAACATAAACAAACAACTTTTTCAATTAAAAAGAATTTTAACATTTTAGAAAAGTGTATCTGATTATAATTTATATTTCATTATATTGTATTTAAGAAAAAATTTGTCTATCAAAGATCGTCTTATACTGTAAATTTCATTTCATTAAAAATAATTATTAAATTTGATTCTAAATTTAATGTTGAAAAAAGTAGTTTTTAATTAATGAATATGTTTTAATCATACTTATGTAACAAGAAAAGAAATTGAATTATTGCAGGATAACTCCAGTAGGAATATTATTTCTTATGCCAGCTAAAATATTGGGAATCGATAATTTCGGGGTAATGATGTCTCAATTGGGAGTTTACGTAATGACTGTTTTTGCAGGCTTGTTAATTCACGGTCTTATTATATTACCATTGTTATACTTTTTGTGCACAAGAAAGTCACCTTATAAATTGTTAGTTCAAACTGGACCTGCTCTTATCACAGCATTTGGAACATCTTCCAGGTGTGGCAAGATTTAATTTCAATTTTTTAATAAATAAAAAGTAAAATTTATATTATTTGAAAATATCTTTGGTTTTATTACATATTTATAAAATTTATTATATTCAGCACAGCAACCGTTCCAATGACAATAAGGTGCTTAGACAAAATAGGCGTGGACACTAGAGTTTCAAGATTTGTCGTTCCAATAGGCGCGACAATCAATATGGATGGAATTGCACTATACGAAACAATTGGAGCTATGTTCATTATACAAATGAGAGGACTCGAATTCAGTTTAATGAAAACCATTGCTCTAAGGTTGTTAAATTTTTACACTACAAGGACTAATAATTATCTTCGACTGTAATGACTCAATTAACAAATTCAATGAGATTCTAAAACCTTCTTATAGTTCTATTGCAAATGATTATTCACTTTATGAATATACTTTAACTAAAATAGGAATCAATTAAATAATTTTGAATTGTAAATTGAAATTTACTAGCTCAATGAGTAATTATTAATTAAAACACATTTTTTTTCTTTCAGTATCACTTGCACACTGTCGTGCATTGGAGCTGCTGGTTTACCCAATGGTGGTTATGTAATGTTAATAATGGTTTTAAAGTCTATTGGAGTTCCGGCTGAGGATGTTACATTAATTATTGCCATAGATGGTTTTGTGTAAATAAGTTTTTATTTTTTAAAATGACATTTTTTTAGTTTTTCTTTTTACATATTAACAACATAAAAAAATCGTAATATAAGAATTTCGTATTAATTTCAGAGATCGCTTCAGAACACTGATCAACATATTTGCAGATGCTTTAGGTGCCGGTATTATTGAACATTTTTGCAAAAAAGATCTTGAAAAATTGACCCAAAGTGAAGAATCAACGCCTTTGAAAGTTTGATATTTATCTTATAATACTCAATATTTCGCATGAGTAATCAAGTATTTCTTTGTAAAAAGAAAGAACAAAAAATTTTCTTTACTTGTTTTTATTAAATTCATTAATTAACTAGTTGAATACTTTGTCAACAAGTATTTGGTGCAATGTCCGATGCAAACACAAAAATATTGGAAAACAAAACTTGAAAATCATAATTTTTAATTGAATTTTTGTTTCTATTATAAGTTTTAAAAATACAACTAAAATATGTTCAACGTGCCATGTTAGCAGATATTCAATGTCAAATTTACTCTTAGGTCTAAAAATTGATATAATTTATTTTTTCCAATTCTTTATCGACAAATAATCGACACGTATTTTTGCGTTTAAATTTGTATTGCATATTTTTAATAGGATAAATTTTTTAACATTTCAGGACTTTGCATCCACCGCTTTTTAACTAAATTTATATTATATTGCAATTCAATAAGAAAATCAACTATATAAATATTTTTAAATTTAAATTTCGTGTACTTTTAGAATATCAGCTTAAAAATAAAAACAAAAAAAATATAAACATTGATATTGAACATTATAAATATTTTTATTTAAAGTTGTATGTAACAAAATCAAAAATTATTATCAATAATTTCTCAAAATACTACATTACATAACTAAATTTTATTATAGTGAACGATTATTTTAATTATCAAACATGTTCAATTTTTACGTGATCTCATTTAAGATATCCACTTTAAAAACCTATTAAAAAAGTGTTATTTTTAAAATAAGTTTTCATCGAAATTGTTAGATATTTGTAGAATTACCCAAATATAGTTTTGAAACTTCAATTAAGGATAATTAATACTGGGTTAAGAAAAATTGTGTAAATATAATTTATTTCACTTTTAATTGACATGACTTTTGTTTTTAAAAATACAGTTTTATGTTACAATGCATTAGCAAACACACAATTACAAAATTGTTTTTTCAACATTTCGGAGAGATTGCTTTCAAACATTATTTCAACAAATTTGTATGCTTTAGATTCCATTATCAAAAATTTTAGTTAAAAGAAAAATTAAAATCATCTTCTAAAAGTTTAATATAAACTGTCTTCTATTACTCAATATTTCGCTTGAGTAATCAGTTTTGTAAAAAAAAAAAACCGAAATTACAAAAAGAATTAGTTGTATGTACACATTCCAATGTATTAAATTAATTAACTAAATAACCAGTTAACAAGTATCCGCTACAATCATTCGTAGTGACATCTGGATGCGTTCTATCTGGCAGCACCTGGTACGAACGCAAAAAATTAGAAAACAACTTTAAATTTATAACGTCGTATTTCTGTTTCAACATAAAATATGTCTCAAGTAAAGGTTCTCTGAACAAATGGTAAATAACAAAAGGTCTAGAAGTTTTTAAAAACGACAGAAGTGTTTCAATTATGTTCTTTGGGTGTTCTTTTGTGATTATCACCAGACCTTGGACTCCTTTACTTCTAACTAAATCTACTGCATTTTCACAGTGAAACGTCCACTTTGGTCTTTTTGGCTCGCCCAAATCCAAGTTACCTGCATTTTTTCGCTTTAAACCTATTTTATTTTCACTCTTTGGTTTATCTATAATTTCAGGCTCCTTGTTATTAATTTCTTGCAACGAAATCTTTTTTTCATTTAAACCATGGTCGCTATGTTTACAGTATTTAAGAAAACTAAAAATGTTAACTACAGTCATACGGTCGGTTTGTTCGGCTGGGAAATTCATCGCCTGAATCGCGTTAATTTGGGCATTTTTTCCAGGGTGCAGATAAATTAATTCGGCATTCGTGTTAGCTCCCATACGGTTCAAAAGACTCGCTGCCACAAGACCAGAGGAATGTGAATCGTAAAGCATATAAAGACCCTCCGAGTGGACATTGCTGTAGGAAAGCACTTGTCCGAGGACGTCCATGCGAAGGTAATTAATTTGGTTGATGTCTTTTGAGAGGAAAACTTCGTGGATACGACTGATGGTGGTTTTATGAATGGTTATGGGCTTCAAATATTTACGTTGCTTTTTCTTGATGTACTTTTCTTGCGAGTATTCGGTTTTTGTGGTGAAAGAGGAACTGTTTTCTATAAGGGTGTTTATAATTTCGGTGCCAGAAATACCGGATTCTCGAAGATTTAAAATTTCTTCCTTGGACAGTTTTTGGGACGTTCCATCATCGATTATGGTTCTGTTGTCTATGCCACTGGGAATGTCTTTGAGTTCTTCATTTGTTAGGGTATTTCCAGACATAACCTGTTGATTACACATAATCAAAATTAATTAATATGTTAAAAGTTAGAAATAAAATATTATGTAAGGTATCTCTTGTTTAACACGGTAGTTTGTTCCGGAAAAATTCGAACTCACGATGTATTAGATCAAGTATTATTGCATAATAAAATATGTTTATTTTTAAGTTTATTATATCAAATATTTAACTTTATTTTCTTTCCAGTAAGATAAAATCTTTTTGATCAGAATGTTTGACTTTAATTTTTATACATTTTTTTAAATTAGAATTTTTTTTTCAATCTAGAGATCCAAACAAAAAAGTATGTTTTGAAGTAGAATTTCAAAAAAGTAATTTTTGAAAGAAGGTTTTAACTGAAAAAATTGAAACTTCAAAATTTCTTATCCGCGTAAAAAAGAAACTGCATTACCGAAGTACAGTGTTAAGCGGGAATGTTTGTATTTATTTTTAAAAATATGTTTTTATACATCCCATAAATGTAAAAAGTATTAACAATTAAACTTAAAAATGTGGTGTATTAAAATTAATTTTAAAAAAATGCAGAAATAATAAAATTATATTTCAGATAAATAATAAAATTAAATAAGGCTAAAAAATACTAAAACTTTAACATATTTTTAAAATATCAAGTTATTTTGGAGCATAGTGTAATATAAACAGTTTGTTTATAATAGGTAATTTTACCTCCAGCTCGAACAATTTTTTATTAACTTTTGAAGGAACAAGATTATAAGTAGTCCAATATGGTTTTCCAATGATTCCTTTCATATCAATTTGATCTGCTCCAAATTTTAAACTTCCTGAATCCGTCACTTTGTACAATTTTTTGAAATCTGCTCGCTGAACAATAACATAATTGCCCACATGAACAGTTTCACTAGATCCACCTACAGGTTCCATCTTAATTATTTATAATTAAGTATAATATTTATTTATATGTTATTTTACATAAAAAAAAATAATTGAATGTACAATTTTTAATCACAAACACGTTGCCGCAAGTTCTAAGAGGTTAAATTTTCCTTCAAATATAAACAGAAAATATTATCACTCGAAATCTACCTTATCAACAGTTACCAATTGTACATCTGTCGGCAAAGTAACTTTTTCTCAACTTATTTGATAAGTAATTTAAAATGATATTATTTAACAATTACTTTGTTATTTTATTTATTTATTTATAATTTTTTTATTAGTAATTTAATTAATTAATTTTCTGTTTCTGTCGACCCCTAACGTTTTTGTTTAATTAAGATTAGTTCTTGTGACAAACACCAGTGACGCTTACAATCAAAACAATGATCCACGTGTTTTTGTTCAGTTCTATGGATAAAACTACCGGCTGAAACCTCTGCAGGCTGTGTAAAATAAAGTAATAAAATAAAAGATGAACAAATATTCGAATCAATTCCACGTTTGACTTTGAAGTATTTGAAAGTTTATAAATTTGATGCAGCTATTATAAATGATTCTTTGATAAATCTGCTTAAAATATGTACAATGATTGCTAGTTTTAAATGAATTGTTTTCTGAACACAACAAAAAGGTAAATTGATTTTTATGATAATTATTTTATCTAAATTGTGTTCTAGTAATTTTATTTTATGTAAATAAATTGTAGAGCTCTAAATTATATGTGAATTATGTACGGAAAATGGAGTTTTTAATAAGAAATGTCACGATGATTAATAATATTTTAAGTAGAACAGGAACTAAAGTAAAACAATCTTTTGAAAGTCTTTACAGTCTTTGGTTTGACGAAGACAGAAAGAAAAATAAATATTTACAAAATCTAGAAGCAAATGAAGTGAATTTATCAAATATGTCTAGCATTTTAGGTAAAACAGAATCCACAGCTAAACAAGAGTTCGAGAATTTGTGTGATCTTTGGTTTGATAAAGATGGAAAGAAAACAAAATACCTAGAGGATTTCATCAATGCAACTTTTAAAATAAGTAATTTATCTGGTAATTTAAGTGGAGCTGGGGTTAATGCTTGTTCTGCTTTGAAAGAGTTTCATGAAATTTGTTTTGATGAAAATGGAAAGAAAACAAAATACTTACAGAATTTCATTGATGCGAATTTTAAAATGCGCTATTTATCATCTGTCCTTTGTTCATCAAGAACTAACGTAGCGTCTGTCTTACAAAAATTCCATGATTTGTGTTTCGATAATGCAGGAAATCCAACAAAGTATTTAAGTGATTTTACTGAGCCAGAGGTAAATTTTAAACCACGAGATCTAGGAAGCATTCTGAGTCAAGGAGCAAGTGGTTTAAAAGAATTTCATGATCTGTGTTTTGATAAATAAAAAATCCTTCAAAGTATTTAACTGATTTCTTTGAGGTAGGATTGACGCCAAAGTTGTTGTCTAAAATTTTACATGGAGCAGGTGGCAATATTTGTTCTGCTTTAAAAGATTTTCATGCCGTTTGTTTTAATAAGGTTAAAAGTGAAACAGAAATTTTAAATAGTTTTGTGAGAGCTGGTTTTACGATGTACAATTTAAGCAAAATATTGTCTTTATCAGGAGTTAACGCTGCTCTTAATTTAAAACATTTTTACAAATTATGTTTTCATGAAAAGAAATATTATTTAAGTCATTTTTTAGCTGAAAAAGAACTTTTTGATCTAGATAAATTATCGAATAAATTGTTGTGTGGAGCAGGAATTAAAATTTGTTCCATTTTTTTTTGATAATACAGGCAAAAATATCTTCATTCTCTTATAAAAAAAAATTCACATAATGACATAATAAATGTATTATATGAGAAAATTAGAAAAGTTTACTCTTAAGATATTAGTTTTATATGTAAAGAAGCATATTTTGTATTATACAGTACTGCTCAAAAGTGTGGATACACCAAAAATTATTGAAAAAATTGGAAAATTTGAAACTGACATAACTTCTTTAGAAATAATCAAAAATGTTTCAAACTTAGCTCATTTGAAAGCATAAAACCTCTACTTTAAAACCCTTTCAATTTATTTTATTAATTTATTTAATTATTATGGGTAATTTTACTATAAACAAAGAACTGAAAAATTAATGAATTTATAATCAAATTTAACGCATTGCACGGGGTAAGCAGGGTTAATTCTCGTTATTTTTTGTTATAGTATTGGATAATTTTAAGTTTTATCTTTCATTCAAAAAAAAAATGGTGAAAAAGCTGTAAATTTAGCAAAGTTATAGCCACTTTAAAAAAAGTGCATTTTTCGGGTTTTTTACGTATTTTTTTTGATATTTTATACAATTTTTAACAAGTATTTAATTTTGCAATATTTAAAATAGTTTATTTCAAGCCATGAAAGAGTATACATTAAAATTATCGGTTTTTTTCTTTTTAAAATATGATGGAAAAACAAGGAAAAGAGTTATCACTACAAAAACGTCCTTTTGTTTAGTTGTTGCTCGGGGTCTACCAGATCGCAAAACG
>JABFPM010001616.1:0-19473 GCA_022817325.1 Idris sp. 1 HC-2018
CTGTAATTAATGTACTAAATAATTGTTAACATTTTGGGATAATTAGAGTTTGCTTCCAAAAATCAAAATGCAAATGTTCTTCTGGAAGAAACATATTTGCTGAGCCCAATTCCCACGACCCTTAAGGCTTCTACATGCGGTGAGCTACTGTGTGCAAAGCGCATATCTAGTCACGTCACAATGCAGCTAGAAGGCAGCTTCAAGCAAATTCTGCAACACGCCCGTTTCGCGTGGAAATGCGAAAACGGAGACAATACCTCTATTCTGCGAGCATGAGCATAATAAATAGCCAAAACCGTATCTCGAGAAAAAGTCGCGCCGGGATACGACATATCATGCTTGAAGCAACTTTGCGTTACATGTGAATACACCGCATGTAGGTATATCAGAACGTAAAAGAGTACGACGGGAACGAGTTATTCATTCGCGTGTATTCACCGATCGCATACAAATGCAAATTTCATTTTGTTACTACCAACGTTCCCTCGTTATAATTTTTTTTATAGAAAAACAACTTTGTGTTAGATACTTCGTTGTAGTCGATATTTATATAACATTTAATCTTGTAATTACATCTACGCAGATTTTTACATGCAAATTAAAAAATTATCCATGTTCATCTACTAATTTAATTTCAGTTAACTAATTAGCTACATTTACTAATAAGAGCAGCGAAATAAAATCAAGGCCCGCGATAGCGGGCCGACGAGCCAAGTTTTAAAATATAAATAAATAATTAAATGAGAACTATTTTCTGGAATTTTGACTTTGGTATAGTTTCATCTTCGTTCGTTCATATATATAACCTACGAAAGACAAAGGCGACACTATATCGACCGAATTGTTTTTCTTCTTCTCCATTCAGCTTTGCTCCTAAATTTTCTATTTTCTTTTACATATTTTATTTGATATGAAGTGTCTTTGTTGTTGTGTTTTTATTTTATTTGCCGTATGGTAGCGCGTCGATCAATGTTTGTTTTGATAAAACTCCGTGACTCTAGACTTCATTAAGTTAAAATTAAAAGTGGTCTTTGTTGATAATAATGTACCTTTATTTATGTAATGTATTTATGAAAGTTATTTGTTGAAATTAATGTTAATAAACAAAATATAACAAATGAATTAATTTTTTCTTATATTTATTTATTTTTTTAATTTTAATCTAAAGATATATAAATGACTTTACTTATATAAGAGCACGGTACCAATATATATGCACGATTTTTGAATTTTACTTATAAGAGCACAATGCTGACATAAATACACGAGACAAATTCGGATGAAGTCCTCTACTCAGAGCTGTTAAGGTATGTCTCTGATGAAACCGCTTTTCTTACAAATAAGCTAAAATTACACAAAAAGGTTCCTTATAATAAAACAATAATGCATGATTTTTTCAGTTTTTTAATCCGTTCACTATTTTTATAAATCCCGATTGTAAATCCAGTTTTACCCATATTGATGCATAGGTTAGAGTAACGCCGCTATATAGAAAGAGCGCACTTGTTTTTCGTCAGTACTATTTTATATTTCGGCGCTATTCTAACCTGTGCGTTAATATAAAAAAATTGAAACTTTAATTTGGATTTTTTCAAAAAGTAAGCTGATAATAAATATGGAGAAAACCGTGTATGACTATTTAAACTTGAACATTTTGTTAAAAAATTAAGTAATTTGTAAGAAGAAAACTGTTTCATCGGAGACATACCTTAAATTAATTTCTAATAATTTTCTGATAATAATTTTATTTCAAAAATACTTTTATTTTTTTTTATTTTACTCAAAAAAATCTCTAAATCTATAAAAAATGATTTTTTTAAATAATTTCTAATTAATTTGATTAATTTAATTAATAACATTCTAAAAAAGCATTCAGTTTTAAGACATTGTATTTTATAAAAAATATTAAAACTGTGTTCAGAAAAGATGTGAAATCATACAAGGAGCCAAGATCAAATTAAAGTACAATAAAAATAATATACACATAATAATTATATTCTAAACATAAAATATATTTGTATAATCTTCTCTCATCCTTTCTTAAAAATACATTTTATGACAAAAATATGTATAGAAAAGAAGTGAAATTATACCAAAAGCTAAGATAAATTTATAATACAATAATTTATTTTTGTCAATTATAACTTGTACTTGCCAAACATCGTACAAATGAATAAATTAAAACTTTATTAGTTTTAATATCAAATAAATTTTATTAATAAAATTCAAAAATTTATACTGATCTTATAAAACAATACACATAAAATAAGTGAAACATAAAATTTTAGATCTAATCATTATTCTTATGCTTTGGAAATTATGTTTGAACTCTTACTAGGAACGGTTTTTAAAATAATAATAGAATCTTTTTGAAAATAAAATATGATTATTTATATTCTTGAAAGTCAATGGATAGATTCGCTCTATTCAGTTGATTTGCCAACAATTTTACATAAATACATCACAAAATGGAAGATACCAACAATATTTTAAACAAAAAAATACGACTGTAAAGAGGGACGAATGACGATCAAAAATCACCTAATTAATACCATATTTCGATGGTATTTTTAAGAAATATACTACTTAAAATTTTATCAACTAAAAAATGGATAGACACGCCCCGGTTGACGGTAATTTTGTCTACTCCTTATTATACAAAATGTTATAAGGAGAAATTTTTGGTAAACTGAACACCGTTCAATTTTGTGATGTAAAAATGCGCAAATGTTGTCTCGAGAGCTGATAAAGATATTCTACACGATAACGTAATTGGCCTGTTTTTATCTTACATCTGTCAATCACATTGAGCAACTGTAGTTATAAATGAAAAATGTTGTCCTTATAATGATGATTATGTTCAATAACAGTGTTATGTTGACATTCGATCGAACGACTACCTATTGGTTAATATCAACTAATAACATCGGGAAATATGAGAAGATTTTCGTTTGTCCTTGCGCTCGTTGTTGCTGGCTTCTTCGGTAACAGTAATGGATTTATGTGTATACGAACTAGAGTCAGTTGTCACTGCAAAAAGAGATAGATTTCATTTCTGCCGGGTATCCTGCTTGCTCAATAAGATCGCATTATCATATGTCCGGAATGCGCGTTGCAGTCTTATTGTGCGTGAATTAAGGCAATCTTTGTATGGAAGAGAGCACGTTGACCTTAATTAAATTTATAACGATAATCCTCTTACTTTGAAAGCAAAATTTTCTCGTTTCTCATATTTTCAATTAACCATCTCTTTTATTAATGTCAATTTCATTAATTAAAATTGTTGTTTGAACATATTTTAAATTGATCACTCAATCTATTGATATAATTTCTGTTCTTTCAAATTTACCGACTGATCAAAACTGCGTAACACGCCAATCATAATTTATAATTGATAACTCGAAAAGAAGAAGACAAAAATATTGAACATAATATATTTTCCATCTTCAAATACCCATTGGAGTCTGCGATTTTATGGCCTATTGGACTGTGCATAAGTTGCAGGGTGTTTTTGCTCTGCCATGCCAGGTATGATAATTCAGTATGGCACGTGAGTAGGCCGATTAATATATCTGATATACATCATATATTTATTAAGTCAGACTGTCGTTCTGTGAAACTGAAGTGAAGGCGAAAAAAAGGGACTGCGTTTCCGTCAGCGTCATTAAACAGCGCGAGACTAATGCATCTAGACGTGATCGTCGCAATTAAATTACGACTGACCTTTGATAGTGTCAAATTCGTATATACATTCGTCTCGGCGTACGTTTGACATTTAAGTACTAAATTGTGTTAGAACGTTGACATAACAGCGCACACAATTTATGCGGCGTTTTTATCAAAGCGACAGCTTTATGATATTGCAGGATTGCTTGATGCAAATTTCCCCGTATAATCTGATCATAATTTTGAGATCACTTTTTGTTTTAATCTATTGTAACAAATAAAAGAAAAACTGAAGTAGATTTTGATAGAAGAAATATTCTGTCTAATAATTGTGTAAGGAAATTGCAACATTTAGAGAAAGATTTTTGTCTGAGCGAAAACATTGAGTTATTGTGAAAAAAATTCTGCACAGAGACAATAATTATAAACTTTAAAACAATATAAGAAAGTAAAAGGAAAAGTGAATCTCCTCGAGAGAAAAAAAGCACAATGCGAGAAAAAGTGCAAGTTTCCCAGTCAAATTTTGTTTTAAATATTGTAATTACGGCGAATGCTTACTTTCTTTTAAACCAAATTAAGATCTTTTTTTTACATCAAATGTCGAATAAAAAAGATTTGCCAAGAAAGTAAACTGTAGCTCATTATTACAGGAGAAAATGTTATAAGAAGAATTGCAAAGCAGACAAATATTTTATGTCTCGTTTGTAGTGGGCTTTTATATAAACATATCATGAATGGATATAATAAAATAAGATACGGGCTATCCGCGCATCATTAATCAAAGCAGCACAATTTAATTGCAAAGTTTCATATAATGTATACGGTTCATCAAAGTACGCGGTATATATTCTGCATAATTCGACATGCGAATGTTGGCTTTGGCATCTATACTGCGCGTGTAGCACACGAATGGCGAATCCGAAGGAATTAATTGACCTTCCCATCGGTTTGCCGCGGAAACGTTCTGCCTGTACTTCTTCCAACGGTATACATTAATTCAATTGCGCGTAACGCGATTTAGGGTCAACTTTTACACGACCGAGATCAGGCACCGACGCTGCTTTTTCTCTTTCGTTCGATTTTCCCGCCGCGTAATGAAACGTCGATGGACGTGCAATTTACGTCTCGCTACACGCATGCGCCAGCCTACAATTTCATTTCGCAGCCAGGCAATTTTGCCTTATCTGTTGGACTTTTATTTACTTTTTCTTATTTTCTTAGTTTAATAACGAGTTCTGTAATTAAATGCCAAAGTCGATGATTTCAATAAATTTTAGCGTTATCCATTTTCAGTCGGCCATTTTCCGCTAATTACACGGTTGTGGCACAGCAAATCGATCACCTATTTATTAATAATTTTTTAATTCGAAAAAGGTCTCACTAATGATAAGAAAAAAGACGACGCTATTTGGGTCACAGGCAATGCAAATATCCCGCTTTATTTTGTGCCTGTCAAATTTGTAAAGTTAAACCTGCAATTCGATGAATTTTATTGCACAAATTCAGTTGCAATCGTCTAACTTAAATTCTACAAGCTTAGCGTTATTTACTGTACATTGCAGTTTAAGGTACTTTACTATCGTGCCACTTTTGTTGATCTTGATTTTTATTATATAAAATATGTTTACGTAACCGTTTAAATGAAATTTACTTGCCAATTGATATTTATTTTACAATTCGTATTTCGAATCAAATCATCCGATATTCCATTTAAGGAGATTTATTAGAGCATCATCTTTGTAAGAAAAAGGAAGAGTGAATGTGATTTTAAAATAAGTGAGGGGTTTGTTTACAAAAATATTTCGTATTCAATGTTTCATCTTCGTTATTAAAAGTAAATGTAATGTTATACAGCAAATGAGTTTAGTAATTTGCGCGAATAAATTGAGTTGAATTTTGTATTAAATTAGTTCATTGTTTCTAGCAGTTGCGGTATGTTTTAAATTTCATTAAATTTAAAATGAAGAAAGCGTTCTTGTGTTACATAAAAATGACATAACAGAAATTGCTTGATGTTCATTATAAAAATGTGATTAAATTTTCAACTCCAGTCATACGGTTTATAAAAGCATGTCATTTGACGGCAAACATGAAATGAAATGTGACATTAAATTTTTTTTATTTTTATTTAAAATACCAATTATATAATTTTTATGCCTTTTAAATGAAACAAAAATGTTTATGATTATTTTCCATGTAAAATTAATGTTTTTGAAATAAACACGCATGCATACGTGAGATGAAATGATGAAATTTGATTCTTATTTAATGTGATTCAATAGTTATATGTCCAGCAGTCAAAGTGAGGATATTTATGAATGCGTACGCGGAATCCTAAACGTGGTCTGCTCATGTAAGCGAATTTAAAGCAGAAGTCTGGTAATTGCGAGTACGTGCTTATTGCATTAAAACATAAATAAGGCAGAAAAAGAAACGAAAAAGGAACATTACGATGCACCTGTGCGCCGACTGTGGTTTTGATGCTGCATTATGTGTGGTGTAATCGTGAAATTCTCGTGTAAAGTAACGGTTATTAAAGTTCATGTCGGCGATGCGTAGAAAAAGGCTGCCAAGCAGAGTAGCCGAAAAAACCAGCAGTCACGTGACATTTTGCATTTTTAATTGAGTTCTGGTCTTTTGAGATAATTGACATTTTGTGACAAGTCAACTTACGCAACTGTTTATATGAGACATTAAATAATAAAGTGACCTTTTTCAGACATGTCATTTATTATAATATTTTTTGTTTCTTTGAAAAGATAGTTTCAGAAATAGCTAATTGTGTTTTAATTAAAGTTCACGGATTTAATTTTAATGTATACACACAAGGTCTTGAAACAAAATACAATTTTCTGCTGCAAACAATTTTATAAACTTTAATTTTGTAAAACTACATTAATTTATCAAACAAACTTAAATGAAACACACTTTTTTTCTACTTATATAGAAAAAACATTTTCTTAACTTTTTAAATTGCTCTTCGAAACTGGACTATAGTTCTACTATAAATGATTCAGCTGAAGGGGGTAAACCATGACGTCACCAGACATTTCGCAATACATGTATTTATATATAATTAGCATTATGCATGTGTCTCAGTTGAGAAGACAAATATGGTTGGGCGTATAATTTGCAAAAATGTGCCTTAACATTGCTGGTGACATTTGCTCTTGAAAAGAAAAACGGAAGCAAAAAAGCAGGCTGCGAGCAAAAAGGCGAAAAGATATTGGCGGAGCGGCTCGGTGTCAGAGATAATTTATCGTGACTAATTAATTAAGTGTCGCTGCGGGGGTATGCACATGCAATATTACGTGAAATTAGAGAAAGCCGCCGACGTTCATTTTGTTTCTTTTCAAAACCAATTGCACACAGGCACTTCAAAAGATTTTTCGCGAGTCGCCTAATTCGGTTTTAATACCAAATTCAATTTATCGCCTGATATCGGTATACTCTCTCGCATGATTTATCGCTTGTTCCGCACACTTTCACCAAATAATTAATTACGCTCGAGTGTGTATCACTTGGTGTAAGATTTTGCGTAAGCAACGCCGCACGCGGTCGCCATTAAATCAGCGATGCCGAATAAATCGGATCCCCGGATGGAGCGTGCGGGGTCGTTGAATTTCGCCGATCGGTCAGGTGTGAATTTGCACTCGAAAGTCTGCTCGCGATATTGTGTTACACAAAACTACCCTTCAAATACAATCAATGGTCAACAGCAAACAAGTGTTTGACATCGAGGTTCAATCTTTTCATAATGCAATCGATCAAAGAGTCGTCTTTTTCTCGATACTCAGAAATTCCTTAAAATTTTATAATCTTGTACAAGTAATTGAGGTTATGTAAACCTGCTTTTACTTAATTTAAATTTTTAGATATGAATTATACATCTAATCACTCGTTCCAATGAAAAAGATTTTTTAGTTAACGGACAAATCTATTTTACTAGCACATTGTTTTTTTCTAAAAAGAATAATCAATTTTGTCAAAAACCTTTTATCAAATAATTTACACTCCGCAAAATGTATAAAACATAAAATCAGTCCGATGAATCCGATTTTTAAACAACTAAAATAATAACAAACAAAATAGCAAATTACGTAACTTCGATACAGATGAAACTATTGTTTTTTCCATAGTCTAAACGTATTGAAACAACTATTTGTGACATTATGAAAATATCATTAAATTTTAAAGTCGAAAATAATATTCTGTACAAATTTGACTATCTTATATAAAATGAAAAAATAAAGAAGAAAAACCGAAGTGCTATACAAAGTTGATTGCTCAAGTCAAAAATCTTACATTGGAGAAACTAAGAAAAAAGCTTAAAAGAACATAAAGAAAAAAATAGAGAACAAAAATCTGATAAAATTGTCAGTAAAAAATTGAAACCCCACATTTGTATTTTATATTTGATAACTTGTCACTGGAAAAAAATTCTTCCTTTAAAAATATTTTATTTTCTACCTGCATAAAATAAGAACTTTTCTAATCTCAGATTTATAATGAGAAACAGTAAAAATGAGCAAAGCATTCTATGGTAATAGCAAATTCAGCGAGATTTCTGACGTGCGAGAAAGTATTTAAGGAAACACTATAGACATTTATGTGGGTTCCATTAATGCGTTTTGTTTTAACTTTGAGATAGGCAGATTTAAAATTCACATACTTAATATGTCCACAGATATATTGTAATCTTGTAAAAGTGGCCGTGTAAATGGCAGAGTTGTATGATACAGAAAAAAATTATATAATGCAAGGCGTTATTTGTTTTCACTAGGCGAGAAAAATATTCAATTGCATAATTTGCATGTGATTGCTTTAATAGCCTCCAAGATCGTGCACAATTATGAATTACAGCATTTTTTTAAGATTGTTAAATCGTGTTTTGCGATTGCGTTTACCTTTTATTGTTTTGCATTATCATTAAGAGTTAAAATACGATTTTTGTCTTCGCGTGCGAGTTTTGCTGAGTTGCGTTTCGTGGTATGGGTGTCATAATCACGAACGCGATTTGGACAAGATAACTTTATAATAATGGTTATTATTTAATAGCCTCGAGTGGGAATAATTAGAACTTTACACTGCGCAAAGTCGTTAAAACGAAGTGCTCGAATTTCATTATTGATGGCCACAATATGAATTTGCACAATACAGAGTCTCAGCTATTTCGAAATGCCGGATTAGACACGTCTGATAATTCAACGTGTATACACAATATCCACATTTATTAAACTTCGCGTATACGCGACCATAAATTCGCTAAATACCCACTAAAGTTTTTGCCGGATTAATTATTTAATCAGTTGCAATAAAAACGGTTATTACTTTAATGATTCTTTATTTACTCTAACGTAAACTTACATCGTTTTGTGGTGTAAAGATTTGTCCCCGTCATTACTTTTTAATTAGAAAATCAAGAGAAATAATGTGCAAATAGCAAACTGGATAGTCAAATTAACGGTCTGCACCGTATAACGTAAATTGTATGTAATAGTGATGTAATTGAACTTATGATGGGATGATTTTTTTTCGGCGCTTTTATAATTGGTGAACTGACAATTTTATGGTTTCGATTTAATGAACAGCTTAACGATTCTTGCAAAATGAAAATGTTTTTTTCAATAATTATTTTTCTACTAAATAAATGTCAAATGTGCAGTTTTATTAAAGTACAAATTAATCTTTGAATTAAATGTATACATATTAATGCAAAATATTTAATGTGGGACACACAATTAAAGTAAATTTTTTACTGTGAACCAATTGAACTGAAGCCATGTAGCATGACCTTAAAAACGGGGTAAGGCGGCTTCCATTTGATCGATTTACAAAAATATATATTTCTTTTCAATTATAAATTTCAATCTGAAACATAAATTGTATGTTTGTTTTAAAACTTTTTTAAGTATAAAGTCTAAAATTATTTGCTAATTTCAATATATTATTTGTAACTTATTATTCAAAAACAAATAGTCATGTAAATAAATGTTAGAAAACATTTATTATGACATTTTTATAACGTTGTTATGTGTGAACAGCATAATAAATTTTATTATTTATGAAGTAATGTCTTAAAAAATCAATTTCACTAATTTATACTTTAAAACAAAAACATGTTGCATTAATTTATACAATGTCGCTGTTGACTTTACGAGCTGGCTTTTTTTTCATTGTATGATTTTGATCAATTACACGCCTACAATGTGTAAAAAGAAAAAGTTGAAAGGCAATAATCTCCACTTTTATAATTCGAATTGGTTCGAATCGACCTCTTTCTCGATTGCGCACACACGTCATAATAGTGTTTGAAAAATGACGGGAAGCCGTCATGGTAGTAGGCGGAAGTTGCACAATCGCTTGCATATTAGCACGTTGTGTTCTCGAGGTGAGAGGATCCCATCTACAGCACGTCATAATAACTCAACAATATTCGGTCGAAATAATATAGTGTCTAATGGTTTACGATTTCGTGGAATACACCTGTATTTTGCAGTCAGCATTTGACTTGCATAAATAACTGCAAATACGATAATGCACTTTAACAATAATTGTACACCTAGACTACGAATCGTAAATTCCGGCGTGTCATATTCTCTCGTGGCACAAACATTTTAGCCGTAATTGTTGCAGAAATGTGCATAATCTTGCACTGGTCTTTTTTTATGACATACATTTTCCGCGACTTGTAAAACGTATCACTAAGAAAAGAGAGGGCTTATAGCTTTAAAAAGTACACCAATGACGTGTAATTTGTACTGAATGGAAAGTTATTTTGGCATAAAAATCAACATAAATGTAACATATATGTTGTACACGTGACATACATATCCGATAAAGTATGGAAATAAGTATTATTGATGTCTCCGATATGAGCTGACATTTTATGCGATCTTAAATAGGTATCTTAAGTTAAAACATTTGAGCTTAAAAAAGTGCATATACTTTTTTTCCACTTTATAGCAGTAGTGTAAACTTATTTTGAAATCATACATTTTTCTGCAAAACAAAAAATAAAATAATTCAATTTTGTTCAACATGTCTCTGTGCTGTCATTAAAACAACATTGTAATTTATACATGTTGCCATAAGTGATGTATAGATTGGTTTTTATACAGGTGTGTTTGACAGAACAGTTCAAATAGGTTGAATGGCAAGAGCGATTTGTCATCAATCTGAAATCAATTTTGTAACAACAGTTTGATGTAACTTTTATTGGGATATTAAGAAATCAATCAAGTTGGAATTGGCTTCGAATCGGCTTGCCAATAATTACAGGTTTTTCAGCATTATGTATTCCGAATTATAGTTGCAGCATTAATGTATTTGAAATAGTTGAAATTTTTGCATAGGTCGTTGGTTCTCGGGTTTCCCAATCGTACATAGTTTATACTGAATAGCGAGTGTTTTTGCACAATCTTTTTTTCATGTTAACATGCGAGATAAAAGTAAACGCATATAAGACATTACAGAGTAACAATACTTTTCTGCTATTAAGATATAAACAATGTGTTTTGCACACACCTATTAATCAAATTCAAGACTTTAAAAGCGTGTTCAGCAGGGTTTACAAACAATTGAATTTAATTTTATCAGAAATACGAAGGATTTTCCTTTAAAAGAAAATTGGATGATTTTTAGAAGAATTTTATTAAATTTCTTTTGAAATGAAAAAAGCCAACTATTTAGAACAAAATACCAAGACCAGAGCACAGTTAAAAGGTTAAAAACATTTACTGGTATAGACTTAAATCTTAGCCTCAATCCATTGTAATTTGTTGCCTAAACACTAAACACAGTGAAACAGGATTTATTTCTCTGCCTGTATCATTGTAATTTACAGCGCAAAATTTATTTGAAAAAATGCAAATAATGTACTGTTAATGCGTTTGTTTACCAGTTCAACCGAAGAGGAATGTGATCATGATTATATGCTGGCCTCTTAAGAGATTTCACTATCTATAATTTGTCTTACCAAAATCCTTAGCAAAAATTCCTCGTTATATACACCGTAATTATAAAAACGCAAGTTATTTATTTCAGAATCTCAAATTAAAAGTCAAGTGTCAAGTTGAAAGATGATTTTCCAAAAGCAACGCAATTTCAGTTCTAAGGGATATAAAATTTTCAATTTAGGTGACTAAGGGTACTCATTACAAGAACAGCATTTTTGTCACTTGTGTATCGTCCACTAAAACACGTTTTAATATAGTTATCAATTAGTCACCTCATACCAAGGTAGAATCAGTGTATTTTATTTAATTCGGACTTCTTAACACTATCTCCAATTGAAATTTCTGTAAAATAATGTCTTCATAAAAGTGTCAGCTCAAAATCAAGTTTTTTTTCGGCCAAAAGTAATTTCCAATTCTGTTGATGCATGCATTTCGTAGAACAATTATAGTGACGACGATTTACGGGAGACGGGTGAGCCGCGCGTATTGTGTCGTTGACCTCGTCCTACGTATATCCTTAAGGTGCAAAAACATACACGCGATACCGTTGGCACGAGTCTCGAGGCACCTGCTTTGCGACGTACGTGAACCTCAGTAGCTCGCTCTTGTAACTCAATACACGATTTTCCGACCATTCCTGAGTTGCGGATTTGTAGCCGGGGAACAGAGACAGATGCTGTTATTGAGTTCACCAAAGTGTCTCTGTCTTTGTCTGCCACTGAATGGCCGAGTCTGGCATAGGGTCGCGAGGCAATCACTTGGTGTGTTTTTGTTCATTCAAAGGGAAAAGAAGAGATAAATACGAGCGTGCGTGGAATTTTCTTTGTCGCGGAAATTGTTCGCCTAACCCCTTTTGGTTCTAGGCATTCCGAGTTGCAGAGAACCGTACTTGTATGATATTCTTTTCGACGAGGACTCTACACCAGAGAAGGTCAATACCTTGTCGCTACATTGGTTTTAACGCGATAGGACAACTTATCGAATAAAACGTGATCTGGCTGTTCGAAAGGTTCTGATTTATTGCACGCTAAATGCTAACAGTGAATTATGATTTGCTTTATTTTGCAATTTTTCTTCGAAGTAATTAATGATTGCTCAAGATTTTTGCCTATTTTAATTATTCTTGAAGTGTATTTATTTCAATCATAATTAAATTATTATTGTACACTAGTATGTAAAGAATATATTTATAATCTAAATTATCCTTGGCAAAGTGATCTATTTCTCACGCAGATACAATATCGTCGTGTTATTGGATCCGATTATTTAGTTAATTGAAAAATGGTCTTTTTAAATAGATAAGTCACGAAGAACAACTGATAAATAATCAATAAAGCATTCTAGGGCAATTTACGAAGAGATATCAATATATTTTGCCAACATTTCCGCATTATTCTTGAAGCCGACAAAAGAAGAAACAATTAACAAGATTAAGTTTTAATCTCATACTGATCTTTTATTAATTCGTCATAATTCCACCGACTTAGATCCGGCTTCATTTAATATCGCCGAGAAGATCTAATTCTCTAATCTTCTGCTTTTTACGTATCATTGAACATACATCATCTTTAACAACTTCTTCTATGTCTGTCCATTTTTCAATCTGCCTATTTTAATCCCAAAAAAAATATTCTTTAACATACTTTAAACTAACACATATCTCTTTCTTGTGAAGCATACACATTTCATTTTATATCAACAACTAAAACATCTTGTTTTCCTTTTTTAATGAAAATTTTACATCTCCTATAATTATTATATAAAAATGATTAAGAGCTGGAAATTGCAAAAAAGTACAAAAAAGAGTCGATGGCTTATAATTTACGCAACGTGAATTATTTCATAAAAGCATGCAGCTTGGCGATTCGCCAAAGTGGCATAGATAAAATAAAGCGTAACACTCGCCGGCGAGTTACAGATTCAACAGACTTGCGCGTATGTAATGCACGCGGCTTTCCGGAAAATTCGCTGAATGAATAGGAAGTGGGGTATCAGTGAAAACAATTACATGATAAAGACGTGAAAATAACACTGCTGGACGGTATCTGGGATCAGGTAGACATACCTTCGCGAGCGAACTAAAGGGGGTCAGTTGGAAATAAACACAAAGCTTGTAGACAGCTGCCAAAGAATCCGATCTTTCTAAGTTGTCTTTGTTACGCGAGCATCCACCAAATGTCGATGAAGCATAGGACCACGATTTTAGACCATTTGTTCGATCTTAGCCTATTTTTATTTTTCCTCAAGATGCTTCTCGAATTTTAATTCGATCATTCCTTTTTTAAACTCGCCGCGTGTGATACAAGAAAGTTGATATCTTGTTTAATCGAGACGAAGGGATTTAATAGGTAGAAAGTTTAATTCACGTTATCAGACTTATTACTTGGTAATGAATCACAGGAAGAAAAACAAATTTACGATTAATTAAGAACGTAAATTATATATTTTTTAATTACCAAGACGTGTAGGATATTTTGTAGAACATTTCGAGATGTTTGTGTTCACAAAAGTTTATCTGAGATGTTTCTAGGCAAACGAAGCAGGAAGAATTATGTTCGTGTAGGTTCGAATGACAGTTTTGTTCGAGAAACCTATTGTCATCGGACATCCGGTGTTATATGCGGAACCCTTCACAGTCTGTTGTTTGCAAAGAATACAGGTTATGAAAGTCGAGTACACATGTGTTTCAATCTTGAAACTTTATCCTCAAAATGAGACACAGGTATTCGAGTTCCACTTGCATTTTACTTCAACGAATAACTATATTTAATTGCACCGTAAATTAAAAATAATGAAAAAAGAATTATATTTTTAATCGAATTTAAAAGACAATGTTTCATTGTCATCGGGGTAATTAAGCTTGTCCTATATTCAATTTTTAAACAAAATTTCTCTTGAAAATTAGTTTTCGAATGTAAAATGTATTTTCAACTTTTTTCCGTTTTTTTTAAAGTTGTCCGAGATTCCGATTAATGGAATTTCGCTTTTCGTGTGAAATTAATTGCCGCATTAGTGACAAATTACTTTCTACCGTGCACCAATATTTTGCATCGACACGCGGGCTCGTTGAAATTTTAATTGCACCGCGTCAGACTGAATGGAACAATTTGTTCAGATACGTCAAATTTACCGCTATGAATTTTCATGACCCACGCGATTATTCTACTTTTCTATAATTAGACTCGTAGCACGGTAACAATAATAATGAATGAGTCGTGTGCATCATAATTTTATGTGATTGAAAAAATTATTCTTTCTTGTGTTTTCTTAACGACCAGACATATAAACATTGTTATTATTGTCTAGATTTCTCAGCGGCGTGCTAAAATAAAGAGAAATTATGTTTGCCGCGGAAATTTTGTTCTTCTGCTGAACTTTTCAATATCAAATGTAAGTAATTTTAAAATATGACGTGAAAAATTTGTTCATGTGACACAATCCTTTTATTTTGTCGACAGTAATCAACAAATTATTTCAGATGAAATACGAAATTTTAAAACTTAGTTTTTTTAAATGGGCCATATTATTATTATTATTTTTTTTACATAAAATGTAATGGTTTATATTAACTTTTAAATAGTTCTTCAGTTAAAAATAATGTAGACTGTACAAAATATTGAAAGAGTTGATACTGACAATTTGTCTTAATGATCATAGTTAAAGCATTGAAAATAGATCAATTAAGCTGAATTAGAGTAGCATGGCAAACTGGCGATTTAATTAAGACAAAATAATTTAACATCTGTGGAGGCCAGATGACTTTGTTCAAGTGTAAATTGTTAATAATAAATTATTTTTCCATTAGAGTGACAAATCATAAATTTATACGCACTTCATTTAAATAAATTAAATATCTTCCTATGAGATTATACGACTCACACATACGATTATAATTTTACATAAATTACTCATTAATGATAAGTAATTTTTCTTAAATGATAAAATTCGAGAATATATTTAGCGCTTTAATAAGTTGTAAATTCAAATTTTTGTATAAAAATAACAAAATGTATGTCGGAAATGTTTGGATTATCATTCTCCCAGTGATTTATGCCATTAATTTGTCCACATTTCTGAATATTCATTTTTTTATAATCAGTCATTTTTTAACATCATTTACCTATATTTAGAACGTGATCTTACTAGGTGTATCCAGCTGATTTTACCAACATGAATGAGCACAAGTAAACCCACAATTTCCATTAATAATCAACAATCAAAATTCAATCTCTGCAAGATTATACATTTTCTTTGTTGAGCAGTAAATTCTCGCAGCTACGGTGATATATTTATCAAAAAAGTGCAGCGATTCATCTGAAACAACGTCGAACATTATTAACACGTTTCACGACAGAATCGCCAATTCGAATCGAAAGTTGGCCATAAATACCCATCGGACAGCTCTTTTCCCTCCATTGTAATTGATGTTTCAATTGTATGTAGGTCCGTCCCATTCTCATAGACTGACACTGTTTCATGATAGCGACACGTTTCAGCGGTGAAATCGTAATCGATATCAGCAGCAGCCGACAATGGTAAGGACCCTAAAACAAATTACCTTGTGTGTCTCCTTAATGTGTTGAGAGCAGAAAGAGAATATCAGCAAGAGGCCGACAAAAGTTGGGGTCCATCGAAAAATCATTAACAGCATGCTCATTTTATTTCACGTTTTCTCGCCCTTGCAGGTGCAGCAACGGTCAGATGCAGGTGCAGCCGTCGTGAGGAATTATGCAGGTTGATGTACTATAGAGAGAAAGTTGCACCCGAAGAAGATAGAGGCCTATCTTCTGCGCGGCATCAAAGCCTAGTTTAATGTTTGCCGCTAAATAAGGAACGAGCGAACGAAATTTCCATTCCGAACTGCGAAAAACACTTTATTTTTCGTATTTCTTTTGGCCGGAAATGTTTAGCATTTGCCAAAGCGGGAGAACTTTCATCGAAGGCATTGTTTTACGGGAAGTAGTGATACGAGAGGAGAGCTGCAATTAATAAAATGTCGCAGATTTTCATTTAGAAAATGCTGTTCCGTTAAAGCACATTGTTTAACTTGGAGAATTAAGAGAGTGATTCGAAATCAAACTTTCAAACGAGTCTTTTAATTTCATTCCGTAGATTTATAAAATATGCGTAAAAATGCAATAAACCTTTTTTTCTCATTTCAAATGAATAGGTTTCAATTTTGTCAAAGTAACCTGTTCTTTTGCTTTTATTTAAAAAATTCATAATAAGAACATGATTTTGTGACGCAATGTAATTATTTTAGCAGGAATTATGAAATGATGAAATACCATTAAAAAAAAAAATGTTTCGTTATTAGAAAATGCATTTTTTGTAGTGTTCTTTCAATTAAAAAAGGTTGTTCAATCAGTTTTCCTACACATTTTGACAAGCAAAGAGAAAACTGGCGAGAATCTAGACGCGTCAAGCAAGTCCTTGGGCGAAGCCGGAAATTTGTTGATACGACAACTCGAAATACAACTATACACGAGGAATTCTCATCGGCTAATCAATTTCCAAATAACTTGATCTGACGCGAGACGTGACGTTAATATTTACATGACAAGACCTGAATTGGAAAAACGGGGTTTCCAGTTTGATTATTGGTGTACATTTTTAGTAGTCTGCATTGTGTAGATGACAAACGTATGATTTAAATATAGTGATGGATTGTTGTTATTTCCGCCCGGAAGTGCCAGCTAAAACGGATATTTGCCTTGCTGCAGTATCTCAAATGATAATTTGTTTGATCAGATCGCTTTGTTTGTTCAAAGACGAAGATGAGTTACAAATAGGAATGACTATAATAATGTTACTCTTTGGACATGTCAAGTGAGTCACACTTTTGTGCAGGATGTGAATGCCTTTAAGCAAATTTTCCAGCAAGCTGTAAACAGTGAACTGGTTAAATCTGGCCTGAAACCGGTCGAAGACCGGGGATTAGTCGACAAAAAAATGGCATGTCAATTGTTAAACAAGTCCGTAATAGCTGCGCATCAAAAAAAGGGAGACATTTTTCAGTCAGTGTCTGGGTTCATGAAGAATACTCGAGTTCAAGTGTGCGCTGCAGCATAAAAAAGAAAGGTTTTTTTGGGAACAAAAAGGTCCTTTAAACCCGACGCAAGCTCATCGATATGAATGGACTTCTTTCTTCAGAACCGTCTTAAAGGACTCGTACATAAAAAATACATATTTAAACCTGTAGGACACTTTCTGAACAATTAGGAGATTGTGAAAGCTTGAAGAAGAAAAGTAGCGGTATTTTGTTCCGCTCAAACATGGAAATGAAGAAGAGATGAAGTAGGTTTTTCATTATAAATTAGTAACATTTGTTTTAATGGCCGTAAATTTTTGTCTAAAATATATCCTAATCTAACCAAAACCGAAGAACAAAATATCAGCAGTAAAATTCATTTTTCTTCTTGACAAAAAAAAGAAACCGTCAAACAAAAGGTTAAGTTAAACTCTGCAGTTACATTGCCACACGATGAAACCAATTAACACGAAGGAATTAATTTCTTTCTCTACTAATGTAACACTTATTTAACAATAACTACAACTTTATTACGTGAAAAGCACTCCCATTTCTATCAGCTAACTTTTTCCTCAGCAATAAGCCTTGTCTCCTGAAATCTTTCGACCTACAATAAATTAAAGAAAGGTATCTAGCTATTAGTCTAGATTTATATTCCAGGCTCTCTACTTTTCAGGTGACTTTTATTTGCGGCTTATCTGTTTTGCACATCGTATCATTATAATCACACATTAATCCTGAAAATCTGCCGATCGTGACGCGATGCAAATTTTGCGACGATGGCTCAAACAGATCGCGAGGTGTTTTCACTTGACGGTGCATCTTATCAATCTTGCGGGAGAGAAAGTGAAGCTCACTCGATACAAATTTAGAAAGCCGATCGCGCAAAAGAAAAGCCAAATCGATAAGTGCATCTGTACACTAATCAAATTGTCGGCGCATCTTCGCTGGCCATATTGGGTTGCGTTTATATATCACTGCGAAACATCGTGTGGCATTATTCTTTGCTGCGAAGATAGTACTGTTAATGAAGTCGACATTAATTAGCATTCATCCGCTTTAGGCACCGCTTAGAAGGTCTGACAGAATATTGCTGCTTTTTCTCTTTTGCTGCGACCTCGCTGCAATCTTCTTTTTTTTATAATCAAAATAACAATCTCAGAGTGCAATTGCAGAAGATTAAAGTACTGTTATAGAATGATAAATTCGCATTATGTAAAGTTAAGTTAAAGGCATTGTTATCTTTGTTATACATTATGCCAGTGATTATACCGATAAATCTGGAGATGTTTCTTTCATTGTTTTTCGAGTTAATTATACAAAGGAAGATTAGCTTTCGAAGCGGTTAAAATATGTTTGAATAATTTTTTTCATATTAACAGTACAAAGTGAGTTCACTTTTAATCTCACGAAATTCAATTTAATGCTGTAATTTAACATTTTTCAATTAAACTGTCGCACTTTGTAAGTTGTAATCAAATTTGTTGAACAATATTTAGTTGTTTAGAAATAAAACCGACACTGTTATAAACATGTTTGAATTTCTTTTGATTGTCAAGAAATGGATCGGTTTATGTAGGCATGTTAAAAAATGTGGACCTTTTTTATTTCCATTAAGCAACGAGAATTAATGTGGCAACTCCAATCGTCGGTTATTTAGATGTCATGTTACACAAGCGGACACAAGAAACGTGCAAGATTTTCATTAATAAACACGGCTTGGACGAGTATACACTGTCTTGATTGTTCAAATGGAGTTAATCAACGTTTTATGAGCACTTTCACGACGAACGGTGTCTCTTCCGCTTGGAACACCCG
>JABFPM010001617.1:0-19470 GCA_022817325.1 Idris sp. 1 HC-2018
GAGAAAAAGATAGGGGGCGAAAAAGATAAAGAGACCGACCAAGTGCCGGCACGCACGCTGAATCCGCTAAACGTTTTCGTTCGTGCGTGAAATGCCTCGATATCGCTGTTTCATTTCAGCGCGCTTCATCAAGCCGCCATACCCATTCGTGAAATCTTTATTCGCGCGACCCCGCGCCAAATCCAATTGCCTTGGCACCCCACTCACGTACGCCATTCGCGGCATATGTTCAGCATCCAATTATTAGCATTAACGTCTGCGGCCGTGTCGTCACACCATCGTCAAATATCAAGTCGTACACGCTTTCAAATTAAACAACTGCTCGTGCAGTTGATAAAATTAATGAGATGCGATTGATAATTTTGGAGATGACTTTAATTGGCATGGACTAATTGCATTTGTCTAAATTGCCCTGAGAGCAAATGAAAGTTTGAGTAGTTGCTAGGGCATCATTGTAAATTGATGAAGATTCAGGACGATTTTGGTCAAACTTTTGACAGTGTCAATTTTAATTATAATTGTTATTTAAATACTTAATTATCAATAACGAGGTTCAAATACTCTTTGAAAAAGTTGATTGATATAAACATTAATTATTCTTAAAACTTTGTGAATCATGTACAATAACAAAATAAATTTCTTCTTGATTTTTGTTATGTAGAAAAGAATCAGACATTTTATTACTTTTTTGTGAAACAATTAAATTTGATATGTGTTTTAATGAGAATAGGTCCTTATTAATATTTTTATATTTTAGTGAGTCTTATTTATTCTTTCAAAAATGTTTTTTTTTCATGAAATGAAGATATGACGATGAGAAATTATTAGTAATTATAAACTGCTAACAATGAACATTTTAAAAGTAATTTTTGACAGTAGGGAAGAAGCTTAAGTTTAGAAATTAATTATCTTATAAAAAAATAATTGTTTGGATTAAAATCAATATAAATACTCTAAAGTTTAAAGTTTCTTCTGTTTAAAAATATTTTTTATTAAAAGCTATTAAATTTAAGTAAAAAAAAAATACTAATATTAAAATAAAAATATATTGGCTCTAGGCAGCCGATATATCTGGACTTTACCTAAAGCCATGGGATAGTGTGCCTAGAGTCACTGAATAAAATTATAAATTATCCTAAATTATTTATAACAATTGTTCTATGATTATTATTTTATCGGCTACAATATTTCACACTTGAATTGTAAGTATAAGTTTTCACATAGACAAATTGATTCATGTTACACAAAAAAATTTAACTCAAGAAAATGGCTTAAAAGTAAAAATGATTTGCAAATTTTGTTGCCAAATAGTTACGAATTAATGTAAAAAAATGTATTTCTAGAAAGTTTAAAGAAAAAACTTACACATTTTCATTTTTTCTATAACTATAAAAATAATATTTTAAAATTTGAGACATTTATCAACATTTATCACAATCACACGCAAAAAATGCGATAACAGATGTTTTTGTCATATATAATTTATGTTATTTAGAACATTATTAATAAAAAATAAAAAAAAGTCCTAAACATAGATAACTATTTAAAGATTCAAATGTAATATCAAAAAACATTTTTTAAATAAAATATATTTAAAAAATGAGTTTCACGATTTGTGAATATCTCACCGAGTTTTTTTTTTATTCCAGTTGAATGTTTACATAGTTATCTAAGTTTATGTTTTTTTCATTTTTTATTGATAACGTTTTAAATAACATATAAAAATAATCATTCAAAAAAGTTTAATTTCTTTCTAAATTGAATAATTCTAATGTTTTATTCAGTTGGATATTTTCTTTATAAAATTCTTTTGCAACTCAATTAAAATCATTTCTAGACGGAGATAATTTTTTCTCGATTATATTGGTTGTGTGAATTATAATGCTGTGGAAAACAAAAGAAACTGTAATCGATATAGCAGGATAAATAAGCAGGATACTTGGAGCTGCGCAGACCGAGGGCTTAATGAATAATCATCGGTCCGTGAGCGCGTCGCACTCACAATGGCCGCGTACTCGCAACAGTAAGCCACTGAAGATTAACGAGCCGGTGCCGCAGGAAAGGAGCTGAGAAAGCGCGAGACTCCGGGGCGCGACTTGCGGTGATTGCGGCGAGGGCCCCCGAACCCGCATTAACGCAATTATGAATTTGTCGCGCTGCTATCTGACAATACAAGATGTCGCTATCCTCGGAGCGCGACCAACCACGTACTCCTCTTCCCCGCTTTCCTACTGTCTTCTAACCAAATCTTCAAATTACGGGGTATGGAGTGTTAAACCCAATTTGCAGATATATCACTAATAGCAGTTAAAATATTTCTGACAAAAATGAAGTCTTTTTTTAATAATTATGTAACTAAATTGAAATACTAATTATAATGATTAAAAAAATAAATTAAAAGTATAAGAATCTAGCTACTTTTATATTTAAACAAATTATGTATATTGTTGTGGAAAGTTCTATAAATTACTAAGATTTACATTGATAATTATTATAGATACTTTTTACATCCTATTATTTTTTGATTTATTATTTCTCTTAAAAAGAGCGAAGTTTCTAGCAAAGACAATTATTGCAAAGGTTAAAACTGTTAGGACGAATCTGAACTGACTTGGTAGATTCTTAGCAATTAATAGGCAGACTAGAGAACTAGGAAAACGAGCATAAAGCCTGACGTAGCAGTGGCGTCTAAACGAGGAGATCGTTGTGGTAAACCACGGGCAACTGCTGCGACCTTCCTAGGCGGCAAACTCCGTTTGCGAGACGACCTTCTTCTGCAGGTTGAGGTTGGCCATGTCGACGCGGTTATTTCGCAAAGTTGCGCGCGAAAATCAATCGACCTAACGACCGAGCGGGTCACTGCTAAGAGACTCATTGAATTTCACGCAAAATACGGCCTGGTCGAGCCACGAGGTTGAAAAGGCTAGCAGGTTCTATCTCTCTCATCCTAGACACCGCAGTCGAGTGCCTAGTCAGCTCTTAATATCGTAAGAGCCGGCAGGACCCATGCAAACAAGCCCGAAGTAACCTCAGGTAAGCACTAGAAAGCCCAAATATAACGGAGAAATCGACGCTCGCCTGTTTGGCCTATTAATGCTAACTAATAAGGGACCTTATTGAAACGTCGGGCTTTGTTTTTATTGCCCTTTGACTGTTGCGTACCTAACGTTTCTGCTAATTTAATCGTTTTCATTGAAGTCACGAAATTGCTAGTAAACTTGTAGCCCTGTTTGAGTTTAGTTTGCTGTTCTAGAAATCAAACGTTGACAGAATAAACGCTTTCAAAGATTTTTTTTAGTTTGGACTATACAAATTTTACTAGTATAGATAATTAACTGTTTCGATTTGTCGAACGAGTTTCAAATGTAGAAGTTCAGGATATTTAAGATACCATAGAATTTCTTAAACGGAAATTAAAACTAGAGTAAAATGTGAATCTGATCAAGAATATAAGTCACTAAACATGGAATATGTCAACCTGTTGACTGATTCAAACAAGATATCCTGATCTCCGATATCATCTGTCGGACGATGCAGACGAGATATTTTGTCATCACTGTTATAAAATTGGTCGCAATTTCATACGCAAATACTTTAAAATCATGTCATTAATTTTAGTTGATAGTATTCATAATGCAAAATTACAAAGAAAATGAAAAATTATTTTTTTCTTTGGAAAAATTTTTATGATATTTTAACTCGTGTTGTCTTTGCTGTAATGTAACTTTTTAAGCTTTTCAATCAAGTTCAAATTTATATATGATAAATAACTAGAAGAACGTTTAAATAATTATTTTACAGATAAACAAGGTTAAATTATTAATCAAAACATTTGACGAAACATCTTGTTCAAAGTACTGAAGGTTTAAACAATATGCAAACTTTCAGTTAAATCAGACTTTAATCATTGGTGTGCCTGTCCGTACTCAGTTTCTAAGAAAAAATAAATTTAATTTTGTTTGAAAGCATATTGAAAACTAAGATGAAAAATGGTTAGACTTACCTTGCCGGCGCAAATTGGTACTGATGACAGCGACAGATATTAAAGATTTTTCAGGAACAATATGGTTGCGTGATCTGCTCAAGTATAACTGTAACAAATAAGTGAAAATTTTACATAAATATCTTTATAATGCAAATATGTCAAATTTAAATAAAAGCCTTTATCAATGTAAAAGCAAAATTATCGTCATTTAAACGATATTAAATAATAATTGAAATATTAATTTGCGTCGTTTATAAAAAAAAAATCACAAAGAAAGTTATAAAATGACAAATTAATTAAGGGAGAGGAGAAATTTCGCAGACTTTTCAAGGTTAGCTTTATTTTGACTGACTGACTGACGAGTATCTTTCTTGTTCTAATTTAATTTTCTGTTGTGTGATTGAAAAATGCATAATCAAGCACAATATTTTTAAAATAAGCTCCACGAACATACTCGAATCATTTTATTTTACTCGTTAGTCTGAATAACTTGAACACAATTTTTTTTTTTAGGTTAAATGTGAAAAAATAATTTGTCAAGTCAGAGAAACAAAAAAAAAACAAAAATCGATTCTTACCAGTTCATAATTTATAAAAATATATTTTCAAAACATCATTGTGTGCACCTTGAGAACTTTTTTAAGTATAAAATTAATTCAACAAATTGTAGAAAGAACTTAAACTTTTATTTGACAGTCTCTTTAAACTCGATTAAACTACTAACCTAAAACCCTGATCATAGTTGATAATTAGAAATAATTTAACTAATATTTGGTTTACATTATGCTAAACCGTATGCCTTTTCGTATATTAACTTAGAAAATATAGGTTATAAAAAGCAACAAATAATTGGATATTTTTCATTGATGTCTTCCTACTTAAATTCAAATTGTTATACAATTAAGCTGAAACATATACGTAAACCGTAGATCTAAATAAATTAAAATCACTCATAATGAGTGAATATTGAATTATTTAATTTAGAGTTCATTCGATTAGTGAATGTGTACATATATTTCTATTCAAAAGAAGAATAATTTGACAATTATTACGTCCATCTGTCAATAATCGTTATGAAAGCAGCAATATACTAAAATTAGGTTTGAATCTCGTTTAAGAAGTTGAATAAAATAGAAACAAAAAGAGAGAAGTGAATTTATTGTCAGTAAATCAGGCGAAACATTGCGCAAAAGTGAAGTAATCAGTGAGGTGCAAAATACGCGCGGCATCGAATCAGCCAAAGGAGCTATCTCTCGACATCGTAGTGGATAACGGGTCGAACAATTTATTCTAAACCTTTATCCGGGTCCCCTCAAAATTTATGAAAGAAGACGCCCGTTTAACTGACTCGCTCAGTCATCCCTCAACGCGGTGGCGAAACCACCCATCCGCTCCTTCACCCTCGTCAGTTTCCTCGTCAGGGATATTCTTCTCTTTCTATCGCACAGCCCGATTACTGAGCTTTCCCCCTACGCTCTCTCGCATGTCAGCCCTTTATTTTATATCAAGACGAGACGAGCCGAGTCAGTCCGAGTAGCTGCAGGTATTAAAGGGGATGGCTCACCCTTGACGCGTGATCAGGATACCGAAATCCACGATCGGACGAGACGGGAATCGGTTATTGATCCATTTGCGACGTAAAGTCAAAAGGAGAATGAAAGCTCCGACGAGAAACACGGCCAAAGGATTGCCAAGGATTTCATTATACTTCTCGAGATTCGACTCTTAATTCGTTCATTAGTTTTTCGCCCTTATGTCTCGTCGGCACTAACAATAAGATGTTTTCCAAAAACTGAGAAAACAATGCTTAAGTTTTTTACTTTCTTTGCTTTACACAAAATTTGATTTTACAGTTACAGAGTATTAAGAAATTCTTGAAAGAAATCTGGAAAGTTAATTACACTTCATTGTGATTAAATATTTTTACAACATTGTATAACCAAAATCTTTAAGAGCATGTTAAGGTTAAGTTTTTTTTTTAAATTATTTTGTTTAATAAAGTAAATTGTTGAAATGTTGATAAAATTAGTGAGTCATTTTGAGTCTGGCAAAAAAGTAAGGATGGCAAATATTTCATAAAAATGTACACTACATGTACACATGTAAATATCAAAACTAAAACTGTCAGCTGTCAAACAAACTGTCGTCTTTCAAACCACTTTGAAAATATAACCCACTCGGGATGAGGAATGAGAAGCGAGAGGCCGATCCAAGTTCAATTTCTCAAACCTGTCCAATCTCTGTCGTATGCAAAATCAATCACGCTCGCCCTCCACCTTCGAGACTTGGACCACACAAAATCTCCAGACTTTTGCTAGCTCAACCCGAGTCACAAGTAGGTTTCAACTTGTCTTAATAAATTTTATATTTATACCTTGCAGGAGCCAGACAAATCATTTTTCTGAGAAGCTATCATAAAGAATGAAAATTGATATAAAAAAATCATTTTTAAATTAAGACCACAAACTGATCCGTGTAATGTTACTGTCATGCAAATTTGAATATTCAATTTGAATCAAAATGAATTTATCCTACATATAAGAATGTTTCTTTCAGTGTAACTTCTTCTCATGTGCATATTCAATCGGTTAAAGAATCAGACTTGCTGATTTCTAACTAACTTCAAACGTTGTCCACTGTCAGTTAGTCCCGACTACGAGATTAGAAGACGATGCCAAAACATGTGAGCGAATGAAAAGTTTAGCATACGGTATTTTGTACATGAAAATCGTGACACGCTCTCCAAAGTTTAAATTGAAATTCACTCTGGAGACGGCCAGCCGGTGAAATTCGTCACGAATTCAGTAAAGAAATCTTGCATCACAGTACAACGTAATGATGAATTAATTCTTCGAGCAGATCATTTACGAGCGTTACGTAAAAATACACGAGAAAAAAAAAACTTACTACGTGAAATATTTATGTCTTCTTATTCTCCCTTTAAGTCACATGTCAGATCACTTGCAACATTATTTCGAGGGCGTCTTCCCACTTGTGGAAACAATAAAAACGCCCTAAAGAATTATCCTTAAGCGCAAAGCTTGCATGAGCGAGTTTGTTCGCTCTTTTAAAATACATTTTTGGCAAGGAGCTATCTACGATAGTTTGGCTCATCACTTTATTGTACAGTTATTGCATTAAGCAATAAAACATTTACGACCTGTTTATGTGTCGCAAATTTATCAGTGCAGTGAAGATGAATTTTTTTTATTATGATTTAAGAGAGATTTTGTAGTCAATGAAATCTGAAAATGTACCGCAAAAAAAGGAAATTTAAATAACAGTGTATGAATTGAATGATTTAGTCAGATCTATTTTTTAATGTCAACCTTTTTTTAGCAAAATAACATTTAATGTAAATAATATTAAAAGTGAATCAAAATTATAAATACTTGAGTTTTATTTGTTTATCGTATTAGTGTCATTATTGTTATTTCAAAAATTAATCTGGGAAGTGTTATTCAAGATACGGACATAAAGCAGATAAAATAAATAAAATTTGAGCCTGTAAGTCTAATCGAGAATAGCGTTTTTTAATTAAATAATACTAATCCGAAAAGCTTCCTCTTTCTCGCGAACGAGTCTCATCGGCACCCTTCGGTCTAGCGCGTCTTTCCGACTGCTGTTCCGTCTTGCTCCGATGCATAAAAGAGCGTATCGTCGCTCTTTTGGACTTCGAATTGTAATTAACATTTGGTTCTCCCATTAGTGTAATTAAAGTGCCATTCCATAATCTAGGAGACGTAGAGGGGCACCTTATCTTTCAGACTTCAGCCGGGCTCGCGCGTTATTCAGCAACGGCGGGAGGTCGTTTTCTCGTCGGAATACGCTGCGCTTGTAGTTCCCTTCGACGATAACTCCTTTTGCGAGAGGCAAGCTCGCAAAAGAAAGGGGCATAAAACAGTCTTTGAAAACCGTATCAAGTCTGAGTAATCGCGACAATTGAGATAAATGAAAATGCAATCATTCATTTGCAACGCAAATATTGTTACCATTTTTCAGCTTTAACGCCACAAAAATTGGGAATACATTTACTAAGTTGAATTAATTTATTGTTCGTTTTTCTTATATATAATCATTAGCAGAAAATGAAGAGTATTCCGTTAAAAAACGTTTCAAATAATGAATGTAAAAAAAAAAAAAAGATTAAGGACAGATTTGCAGATAAGACCAGGAAATCTTTCAAATGAGTGAAGCAAAGTTTTCTTAAAATGTTGTGTGTTTTTTTAATATACACCAATTTTGACAGTAAATTGCAATTGTGATATAATTTTTTTATACGTAAGAGTTTGTGCTGAACTTTTTTGGAAAATAATCCAATAATTAATCATATTACAGTGATTCAATTTTCTTAGTCACTGTTCTGTAAAAAAAATAAACCTGTTGTACACTAGGTGTGAAGATAAAGCAAATAAAGAAACTGGAGAATGATATCAAACGACACGATCCCATTGACGTTTTTCCGGTGGTTGAGTTAATAATACGTACGGTACACAAGAAAAAAACTCGATTCGGTTACGGATTCTTGAAGCGCCGTCATAAAGACGTGCGGACGTGTTTATACGGGAATTTGCCTTTTTTCTGTCTTCCGCCTTTTTGCCGACATCCGCCCCTTTACCAACTGCTCTTATCCGTCGACTTTATTTTATTCCCGACAACAATCCCGTTTGAGGATTTATGTCCTCTCAGTCGAATTGTGGCCAAGTAAGAAAAGAACTATCCAACAAAGATAGAGACATTTTCCGAAAGCAAAGAAAATAATTAGAATCAAAACTTGTAAGAAATCAACGATCTGTTTTATTAGCCTACAATTTATATTTTTTCTCCACATCACATCGACCCTTGAAACGAAAAAACTCTATTCTTATAAATATGAAATGAACACTTTGACTTGACGTTTTTTTTATATTCCCTGCAGCTACTTATTTTATCGCACTTGTCACGGTAATTGAATGTGAAAGGCGACGATAGATTCAAGCTGTCAAGTTCGGAAAACCTAGACATAACTTGGAAGTCCGAAAATCTTACGGCAAGGACACTAATGGCATTTTTATTATTTCTTTTGCTGGAGAAAAAAAAGAAAACAGTAATAGTTCTGATGGTACGGACCGTTTGATTGTGACAGCTTCGTTGAGTATCGTTGACCTCCCGCCCTCTTATTTTCCGCTAAAGTCAACGAAAGATATCCGACGGGATACCTAGATCATTTCCAAAGCTCATGTCAAGAACGATAAGACTTAACCTTCGAAAGAGGGATTGCAAAGTTGAAGGCTAAATCTAAAGAGAATACTTGCTCAATTTGATGAATGCAAAATTTGCTCGATCCAATTTTACAAATCAACCAGTCAAGTTGTAGAATCTATAAATTTGTATTCATTGAAAATGGCGCTTTCATTTAAATATAAATCTTCTATCTAACTAAAAGTTACCTTTTTCACCCTTGTCAAAAAAGAACAAAAAAATCAATTATAATCACAATGATTTGAAGTACATGAACATTAAATTAAAAATTTCACATTAAATTTATCAATTAATAATTCAAAACTGAGTGATATTAAAATTAATAACATTTTAATAACATGAAAGTTGGAGATAGGTTTCACTGAATTGGGATGCCTTTTACATTTGAGACTAACTTAAAGTTTGAAGGTACTGCTAGTTGGTCTAAGAAGCACTGTAACTGAAGATAGAGTTACGTGTTTTGTATTGCGGGAAACGTGATATTTCAAGTAATATTTCGGAGTTGCTATTATCCGAATGAACGACGAAATGAGCTGCTGGCGGTGCGCTTTGGTAAGTGATAAGTGTAAGTAGTACACATTGCGATGGCGCGCGACCACCGCAACGGGGCTCGCTGCTTTGAATGAGCCCTGTATGAAACTGAAGTATGGTAAAAGCGCTGTAATATTCCATCCCCGGCTTTTAGAATCACTAATGACTAACGCACCAAAAGGAACGCACAGAGCCATTGGCACACGGATTAGTATCTTCCCGCACAATTCGACCAGCAAATTTTAGTTTCCAGGCTGCGAAAGATTTGCATAAATATATGATTAAACAGCCTCAAACATCAGTAGAAAAGGAGTTTATCTAAATTACAGATTGGGGTGTTTCACGTGCAAAATGTTTTACATTTTGAAGTGATTGTTGAGCAAATAGTATCTTCATCTTTCTTAATTAGTAAAACATTTTTATTTTATCTGCTAAATAATTAATTTGTGTCCATCTGATTCCCTATGATTTTGTCTGTCTTTGATGTGAATTTCAATGTCAAATCTCAGAAGATAAATTTGGGTTTAGTCTGGAGTACAATGTGAATGTGAAAAAAAAGAAAAACAAAGAACAATACCGCACGTATCATTGACACTCATGTCGGAATTTGAGGGTTTCTAAAAGAACAGTCGAAAAGACAAAGGGATTGCTTGGTGGACGTTGACTGGTCTCTTAATCCTTTCCCGGTCAGGGCATTGTTGAATCTGCGAATCCTCTCTCGCGGTGTCCTCTCTCTCTCCGAGGGACTCTGTGTGATTGTCTGTCGCATGATTACCTCCTGCTACTCTGCAGTGTGTACTTTTTTTTCACCCTTATTCCACCGCGAAATTACTTGCTACTTTGACACACCGGTGTCTAACCGTCGCGCGGCGTTAATAATGAGGAATAAAAATTCATGAGTCTAAATTCATATATTGCATGGAGCGGTGAACAAAAAAAAAAAAATTAACGAAAGAGGCAGCAGAAAAAGTGCGCTAGTGGTAGACGTTTCGGCCGAATCAAATAACGACTGGGTGTAAAGTGTTACCGCGCAATGTAATTACTCGAGAGCTTCCTTTCCGGCAAATATAAGCAATCGTCTGTATACGTCTATATTTGAATTAGCGTCGCTCTTATAAAGTGCACTTTTGCCGTCACCGGCTGAATCAACTCTCGTACCGTTTTGTAAAGCAACCACCGAACAGATAGCTTGCCACGTAATTACGTTGCTTCGCAGCCGAAGCAGATGCTACAAACGAAGAAGAGGGCGACGTGTGAGCGGTTGTCCGCTGAAGAGAAGCTAAGTGCGAGGCACAAATCTGTTTATCTCGAATAATGGCACTAAATGAACGGCTTTATACGATATCAAATGAGCCAATAGCGACCAGCTTGTAGAAAACAAAGACAAGTACACAGCCCTTGCCAAGTCTTTCGCATTCTTTTCCTCGCGCCCTAAGACTAATTTTGTTGATCAATCCTTGAATCAGCTTTGCTTTTGTCAAATTTGCCAATGAAAGACGGAGTCGTGGTTTTTTTGGACTTCTTTCTAAAGAAGTTGGAGAAACTTTGTTAACGAGGTTTACCAGTAATCACCGCCAAGAAACCATTCGCGTGTAATTTGTTTAGACCTCGGGTCATGCCAGCCGACCATAATTTCTTCGCAGACCCTCACCAAAGTAGCACAGAATTCCATACGGTATCCGAAGATTATTCTGAGTAACCCTTTAAGATTTATCGTTCCAAGTAATGTACTAGAACGACTAAATGAGGATATTAAGATGAACCTGGGGGAAAAAAAGTTGAGGTATGTTAAGATTTATTGATAATGGGCATGGTTAGAATAACGTGAATGATGTATAATATACTACTATGTGACAAATATGTTTATAAGTTAGAGAGATATAAAAATGCTGTTACATTCGAGAGACAGTACATGATTTACATTTAATAATTATTTGGAATTTAAAAGACCACATTTTACTTACCGTTGCAAAAAAATGAAAACTGTATGTTATAATTTCTAACTGACAAATTATAATAATTAGACATTTCAGCACGCTTTATAGAGTTTTTTTAATTCCAATAAAACTGAATTACATATAAATTTGCATATTTAATTCAATTTAATATATGGATTGTTAGATTAATAATAAATTATGCAAGTTTTTTCTTCTTTTTTTTATTAAATGTAGATTTTATAAAGTACAGACAAATTTTATTAATACATGAACACTTCTAAAATATTATTTTTAAACTGTTGTAATTTATATTTCGTGTGATGGATTAATTCAATGTTGTGTCCGGTTTTTTCAATGTGAATATCTTGATTTGATTGTATATACTAGAGGCTACATACTTGTCTAACTTTTGCAACATTAAAAGCAGTTATCTTGACAATTCACTTTTTTAAAGTAATAAATTAAAATAATTATAAAAAAGTAGTTGTAAAACTCAAACGAAAGTGCTGCTTTTTTCCTCTAAACAAACTAAGTATGAGTTGAACTTTGGTCTAGTTACTCAACTTAAAACTTTCTAGTTAAACTTTAATCGAAGTTCAACTGAACTTGAATTTTAGTTCAAATATAATTATTGTTGAACATTAGTTTGAAAAAAAGCATGAATAAATAAATAAAAAAATAAATGCAAGTCGCGAACAGACCGAGGGAAACCGCTACCTTTCTTCGGAAAGGTTCTGGAGAGGTTCCTCCGGAGAAAAGCGGAAGGGCGTAAACGGCGTAAAAGCGAGTACAGCCCCTTATCTACATATCAAAAAGGCAATCCAGGGAATTCGCTTATGTAAACGGCATGGGTGGTCGCTTGTCCTGGTGATGAAAAGAATTTCAAAATCCAGGCGCTAATAAACTTCTGCTCCGCTCATTCTGCACACCTACGCGCCAAGAGCTGACGAGCTATTCGAGAGGCTAAGCCCTTTAAGCCGCAGATTAAGGGTCACGGCATGAGAATTTAAAGTTTGCGGCGTGGCCCGAGACACGAAAATTAACGCCAACGAAAGACCAGAAAAATAGAGTTATTAAGCTAACGAGATACACGGGGCTTATTAATATATGAGGGAAGCGTGGCCAAAAAAGTTAGCCCCACAGGTTACATATTTTATGCTGACAATTTATCGAGCAAAATCAGATTGACATTTGTCTTGAAAGAAGTAAATATACAAAAAGCTAATTGAAATTTAATAGAAGAAATAATTCTCGTAATTAAATGTTAATAACTTAAAAAAATCTGCTGATAAATTATAAAGTAAAAATGTTGAAAATGAAATCGAAAGTTGAACAACAAAACTACTTTTCAAACTAATGTCACAAACTTTGCATTACACAAGTTCAAGTTAAACTTTTTTTCACCCCGCGACAGTTTGTGATAATTTTTAGTTTAATCAAATTGAACTCGTCATGTACGTTCTGACAAAATGAAATCTAAATTTCCATTCGAGCCATTATTTTAAAACGAGAAAATTACCGAGTGTGTTACGGACTCAAATTTACGTAGTGCAAAGTCAACGATGAAATTAATTAAAGCAGCATTGCTTCCAACATTATGACGATAGTTGAAGAATAATAAGGATCAAAATCACAAAACGTCGGGAATGTTTCTAATTAAATAGATAACGATGGCAGATGAAATGCCGCCTTTTAGTTGCGTTACCACAAAACGATAGTTAGCAGAACATGAACATTTGGAAAAGCAGGCATTCCTCGGTTTGAATCTCTCCTTGCGCGCGTGCCCAATTATCGTTGCAGTTGAAACGAAAATGATAATCGGGATAAGGGAGCGTATCTGAAAACCATATAAAATCAAAGTCTCGCGATCATTAAATGCTAATGAGTTGCGCGATGATTGAGCACGTGCAGCGATAAACACATGACGGAGGGCCGCCAGAACACGAAAATGAGGATCAAAGGGTCGCTCAAAGAAAAAGGAGAGCCAAAAGTTGGCGCAGGAAAGCGAAACGAGCCGTGGCCGCGGGAGTTAATTAAGTTCTTTAGACCGTCCAAAGTTATCGCTACGACGCAAGATTACGAAATGAAATAAAGGATGATGACTCCCAGACGCCGGGGAGCGCAATTTCATTCTCGATCCGATGCTTCTTTCGATCTTACCAACAAATTTACTGTATATTTTATCGATAATTGCTATTGGTGGTTCGCTCAGTCTCTTAAATTTTTACTTTTCAGATAATTTCAATTAAGAGAAAATGTTTTATTCGGTTATTATATAAATTAATGTCAATTAAATATTGAAAGAATGATCACTGATTAGATAAAAACTTTAACACAGCTGTTAAAATTACGGTAAAATACAGTGAATGTTTCTAAACAAAAATAATATTAAATAAATTTGGTTTGTCAAAAAGCACTGCGGTAGCAACTTTGTTATGGAATTTTTTTATATATTTTTTTTGTCATCCGGCAGTTATCGCGGTCCCACGTCTGCCGCAGTACTGTTACAATCTTCGTCTCACCCCTATCTCTTTCGCTGACACGATACCCTTGCTGCAGCGTGGCTAATGTCTTTTCTGTGTTACGCCAACGTCGTCCCTTGATGGAGACGCTGGGAAAGAGCCCGACGACGTATTATCTTATTTCGCGTTATCCTCGTCGGTCTTTCGTCGAATTAAGCGGACAATGGACACCAACCTGCTGGTATATCTACTTTCACGCGAGCATCAAGATATGATATATTCAATTTGCACAAGAGAAATCATCGTACTAACTTTCTTAATAATCTCGTCACAACATAGATTATACGTGAATGCGTTAATTTCACTCACTCTAGGTTTTATATGTGATGCATTTAAGATAACTGAATGAACTTTCAAAGACAAAAGAGAATGATGACAAAATAATAAGTATTTTATGAAGATAATTTTTGAGACTTTTTATTAATAACAAATGGAATTTAAATTTCAAATTGTTTTCAATTTTTTTTTATAAATCATAAATTTGTTTTCATCTTTCATGTAATTCGATCGAACGTTTGTAAATGATAAATATGATTTTTATGGCTCACTTGGTCAGATTTTAAATGTCAACTTCTGATTTCAATTGATGATAATGTAAAATGTTCCCGGAACGTTTTAGCAATAACTCGACTGAAATCCCGAAAGTTTGTTCTGTCGCTTTTATGTAGTCTTTAGGATAAACGTGAAGACGCCCGAGACCAAGCAATTTGTTGGTATCAGGTGCGTGGCATGTCTCAAGTTGTAAGCCCGGTTCTAGCAGTGCTGGCAATTAACTCCATTACCACCCTGTATTGTCGCGAATGAGTTTCAGGCGCAAGCTTGGTGCGACTCGTTAAGCCCCGGACTTTAGGCTTGAGCCCTGTGCCAATACTACTAGAGGTCATCATTTCTGAATAAATTTATCGAGTGGCGCAAAAAATACGAGCGTCCACAAATGAATCCAATTTGTTTTTTTCTTCCTGGACACATGTTTTACTTGGAAATATGGCATATGAATGTTTGATGAGCAGAGCCACGAATGCATTAAACATTGCGAGAGTGACAAACGACTGAGAGTGAGAGAGAGACGAATGTTTGGCTACGTTAATGTACGAGTCCCGACGCTGCATGCGTATCTTGAACCGGGCATTCCGATTTATATATTCATAGGGAATGAGTGCCAGTGAGAGGGAAAGAGACATTGTGTTTTGCTCGGCAAAACGTATACTCCGCGATTACTACCGGTCGCGACCCCGGGCATACATCACCAGCGCACGGTGATGGAACGTCCCCAAGCTGGATTATTCCTCGCCTTGACTGATTGTTAACTACCACAGCGAGCTCTCAATGCTCATCTAATTACTTTTGTGTGTGTGTGTGTCCAAATAAAAAGTGTTCGACCAGTAAGTCAAATTGCCCAACTCATTTTAATATTTGCATCGGTAAAGACATCTATTTAATTTCAATTATTCATGTTATATCGAATAAATATAAGCAAAAATGCAGAGAAAAACACGTGCAGAGACGTGTTTTATCTGAATTTCAATTAGCTGATTCGGTCTATCTATTAATCAAAATGAAAAGCATCATATCTGTAATCAAAAGTAAACGTGCAAACAAAACGGTTTCTACATGAATATCTCTCCTTTATATTTAGTCGGGCATTAGCGGCAGAGTCCCCCCAAGTCCCTGTGAAGTAGAGTGATGAAAAGTCGAGAAGCTGCGACTCTTCTTTGTTAAAATTTGCGAGTGACCATTGGGTTGGGCGTCGAAAAGGCAGTCGGAAGAAGGAGAAAGAGCGTCACTCTGCATGTAAGATTGGAAGCAAGATAGCGAGAGAAGGGACGGATTGAGGCCTAAGCACGTTTTCGCCCTTGGCACGAGTGCTGAGGACCCTCGGCGAATCTAACGAGCAGCTTTGTCATCTCTCTGACCGTTACGTGTGTCTCACTCTGTTTTCACATCTCTTTCTTTTTCACCGACCCTTAATGACGTACGCAGTACGATGCCGAGTAAATACAAGCTCTAGCTTTCGTACGTGCATTCCCATTAGCTACGTTACTTCCTGTCAATTCGAACTCACGATGCGTCCCTCATACAATTCTAAATAGTCAAATGTGCATTAGCATTGCACGGATGTGACCTTCACACTAGAACGTAACGCCGTCAAATTCCGCAAAGTCACTCCCAAGCTCGTTAACCCGCTCCGCTTCGTACGTGAATAGACCAAGTTTCTATTGATATTCTAAGTTTCAATTGACGTGGGGTAGGGCAAAGCCATTTCTTCTATAAAATTACGCTTTTTGGCATGCTCAAGCAAATTAGATTTACAAGTATTGGCTAATTCAACGCTGTTGATATTTTTGGTTTAACATGTTTAACATTAATTTTAATTTATTCTTTAAAAATTGTGTGAAAATAAACTTGTCATTGTAAGAGAGGAAAAGTTGTTTGGTGATGTACAAAAGTTAACTTTACTTTTATCACGAAGACAAAATTTACGAGAAGAAGAAATGTAAAAACGTCACTAAAGCTTTTTTAACATCAATGAAAGTAGGAGTTATTGACAAAATTCAAATTTCACAGCGTAATGAAATGCCAACGAACATCCGGCGCGATCATGGACTTGGTGAAATCTCACTGCAGCACGAGACTGGGCGTAGATTCTTGCGGATTTAATGGACTCTCATTTAAATACAAATCTGATGTCGATACAGGGGACCAGGAGCACACGTTCGGTATGGACATAAGCTAAGGGACTGACCAAGGGTCGAAGTATGTTTGCCAACCAAGTAATGACCCGGCAGAGTCTCTCTTGACCAAGCCAAGAGGGGACGGAGGATAGACCAAGAATAGACACGAGGAGAATGGCTATGCAAACAAGTTTTACCCCTTAGCCCACGGGCTCATCTAAATATCCTTTTCGGCTCGTTATTTTATTATTTGAACTTTGTCCTTTTTGTAGTTTCTTATCAAATTTAAACTTGTGTCAATATTTTCTTTTTCATTTTCAGCCTCCTCCAATTTTCCACGTTATTAAGTTAAAATTGAAGAAAAGTTGTGATCATTTTTTAGCACCAACTTGTATACCATTTATTGAGTTTAATTTGTCAGCTTGTTTTTATAGAAGAAAAGTTTGATATCCGTTAAAGATAATCATTTTTACAATTACTCGAAATCCTCAAATAGAAAATGATTCGTAGTGAGATCAGTTTGAACCGAAAACTCGTCTACAAAACTGTCGATAAACTGCAGTTGAGAAATCCTTAAAATCAGTGCTTTTCTCTATCGTTGCTGGATTTGTTGAAGGTATAGAAAGTTTGAAGAGACGAATCTTGAGGGAAAAAGGGTCGGGGGAATGGCCGTTGAATCGAATCAAACTTGATATAACCCTGGATTCGTCGTAGAATTAGAAAAGCTGCGTTGGTTCAGGAAACTGATCGAAATGAACGAAAGATGTTCTCAGCGATCAAATTCCGAGTATCGATCTGACTCAATTGAACAAAATTTTTGGCAAAAAAAAAGAAGAACAAAAATAGGCATAAATCAAGTTTACTGAACACTTTGATGGAGAACATTTAATTAAGCATCAAAGCTATTCAGACGTATCCAACTCAAAGCATTAAAAAGAAAACAATTAAAATAAAGAAAACTCTGTTTTAATGTTAAAAATAATTTCTGAAAACAAATACCAATAAAAAAAGCTCGTTAATGTACGTTGTTAATAAAATTAGTTAACGGTATCAAACTAGGAAGAGGTTGAGTTCAATATATCCAAAAGCCTTCGCTTAAGGTTGCCGTGTAAAATCAAAAGACAGTATGTAAAGCTATACCTGTTTCGCGAAGCGTAAGTAAGTAGGCAAACGCAAATTCGTGGTTACGTCGGTTTCGTTTATCCCGCGTCGCACACAAGTATTAGATAACCAATAGTCCCAAAACTCAAAGTTTAGCTTCGTTACTCTTTTGTTATCGACAGGCTGATGTCTGGATGTACGCCATATTTGCCTGTGCTAATATCCGCATTGTCTTATCTGATGCCGTCTTTTGCGCACGTCTCTCGTGTCTAAACTGCTAAGTTGGCTCGTCCCCGCCCCCGAGAGTCCTTCGCTGCCTGTGCCTCCCGCTTGACGAGCTTTTCGCCCAAGGATAAGGCCATCAAGAGCACGCTGCGTCGAGCGGACGCGTGTACGCGATTCGTCGGGGGATCGGTGTCGAATACCGTTTCCTTCTCCGACAAGATAATACACTCCGTGTACATATTTCTTGCTCCCAACTGCTAACGAATTTAATATCACTCGTACAACGTCAATAGAATTCTCGTTTTACGTGGACCATTTGTTCCACATTTACATCTCACCCCAGTATGAATAATTGTGCGCCAAACTTATTCAACAAATTTGCTACTGTCATTACATTTTAATCTCTTAGGACATAAATTTCAGGGCAGTTATATATAAGTCAGTCGTTATTTTCTTGGGGGGGGGGGGGGGGAGAATAAAAAAGAACTTGTACGTCTGCGACAGTATTTTTTGCAGCGCAATCAAACTACCTTGGTAGCCAAGAATCACGTTTGCGAGCTGCATCTGACGTATGTGTTAAGGAATCCGAACGAGTGTCTGAGACAAAGCCGGCGAGAAGGATGTCTATCCAGCCGTGGTACATATACCTTGACTCGTAAGAGTTTATCTTACGAGGGGACCGTTAAGGTTAAAGGGTGATCGCGAGCATCGGAAGAGAGACGCCTAGCGAGACAATCTCATCTAGATCCCGTCGTACATCGTACTACCCGAGGCCCTACATCTCCTACTACATTCAGAGATGCAGCCCCGGAGGACTCCTTTGCTTCTGTCTCTTTCGTCCTCAATGGCTCTTTCTCTATCAACAGCTATTCCTAATAGATACAGCGTAACAGCGACCCTAGACCCAGCAAATTGAGCACACTTGCCCCCTCGAGCACGACCAACTACCGGTGTTACGAGCGATATATGTCGACCGTTCGACAGATAAATGACCTTTCTTTTAACTCACTATATTGTGCTGCTCTGCCTAGAAATCGTAGTCAGAAAGATTGGCAAGTCCGGTTTCGACAACAATTATGTTAATTGAATATTCATATTGAAATATTCAATTAATTTCGAGCATTTAATAACTTGCTTCCATAACATTTACTTAATCAGTTTAGAGTAATGTAATAGATGGTACAAAAATGCAATAGTTTAGACTGAAAAAGCTTGCATTATATATTGTTAATTTTGAGTTTGCGAAGAATATACAG
>JABFPM010001618.1:0-19463 GCA_022817325.1 Idris sp. 1 HC-2018
AAAACTTCTAGCACCGCTATAGTTCTTTTAAATAATGATTAAATATAATGTAATAAGTGCTTTATGCATTTAGTTTACTAGCACTGATCGTAATTTTTAAAATCATAATTCTCTCAGTGTAACTGGTTATAGCGCGTCGCCACAGATTTGTTATTAATTTTTCGAATATTGATACTAATGAAAAAAGTTTGATAATTAAATTTAATAACTTGTATTTACAATTAAATTTCCTGTATCTTTTTATTTATTTTTTCTTGGTAGAATAAATAAGTTAGTTGATTAATTTGACTAGAAACAAATAAAGTCTTTGGTAAATGTTTACTTAATTTTATAATTTTAATATTTTTTACTATTATCATAATCCTTAAAAATATTTAAGTTTCAAATTTTGTTGGTCTGTCATTCCATCACAAAAACTACTGAATACTTGTACGTTTTCCTCCCTGAAAACTACAGTTTTAAGGATGGTTTTAGGCTATTGGCTTAAAAAAAATGTCATTCTATATTTTTTTAACAGCATTTTTTCACAATTCTGGGGTCATTTCAGGATTTTTCGGTGACAAACGAATTAAACTAATATAAAATTAACAAAAGCAAATAAAAATAAACAAATTCTAATTGAATTATGACAAACCTTAAAATAAGTACTAATAAATAAACAATGAAAACAAACTAAAAGTAAACATTACAATAAACATAAATAAACAAATAATTTAAGTATAAAACAAAATCAAATTTAACAAAGGTTTGAAATTAAATTATAAAAATATTAAATACGTACAATTAAATAAAACATAAATAAATAAATTAAACAAAGATCAAAATTAGCAAAAACCAACAAAATCTAACAAAAATTTAAACAAACATCAACAAATACAATAATAAACAATTAATTTTGAATATTTAAAAATGAACATGTATAAACGAAGGCGGCATCCACGTTCGCAACCTTGTCCCCCACCCATATTCGCATATTTTTCTCGTCTTAAGAGCTAAATGAAGCTTTTACTTTGACATACAGGCCCTAATGCCCAATTTTTCCTTTTAATACGAGCGCTTCTCAAAGGAAAAACGTACTCACTCCCAGACTTTCTTTTGCATCATTACTGATCAACTCTTCCTACCCAACAATACTGTTCCTCGGAAAGTATATATGGGGCAATCCATACAAAATTTACAGTCATGATAAAAAATGATCCTGAATCTTGTTGAATCATCAATTTCAGATTCATCAGAAAAATCTGAATCAAAATCTGAATCTTCATCTAAATCTTTATTTGAACTTGAAATGCTTGCACAAGTTTCAGGATCAGCATCTTTTAATGCTGGTAAATAAAACGTAAATAAATACAAAGTTACGAAATTATTTTTAATATAATAATTTTTTTATTCAAATTAAAGATAATTAAACTTACTTTCCAAATTTGACTTTGACATATTTAGTTTACAAGCTGTACATAGCAAATCATTTTCAATCAATGATGAATTTTTGGCTAACAAACTAGCACTTGGTTTTCGCAAATCTTTTTTTATTGTGTGGGATACTATTTTAAAAAGGTTACAGCAACGGTCTTTAAAACTAGCTGACGACATCTTATAGTGATTAAACATTAGAAAAATACACTTATATATTAAGAATAATGTTGTGATCTGCTGTTGCAAAACTTCAGGCTACAAACTTGTCGTAACGAGTGATGAGCGGCGCTGCGTATGAAGTGCGCGTCGTCACTGTTTTGTTTATATCTTTCGAACAAAGTGTCTTACCATTCCAAAATTGTGGAATTAATATCATTATTGATTATACTTCACACTGTCAAAATATAAAAAAAATCCAAAAAGTCCAAATTGCAACAAAAATTTTTTTGTCAAAAAATGAATTTTTTATGTTAAAAACAAAAAAAAATATATTTTAATGTTGATTTTCTTAAAATTTGAGAAAAATCACTTCAAGAAAGTGTATTTAAATATTTTTGTTGTTGGATGGCAATACGTTAAAAAATTACTTGCAAAGTGGTGTGCGTGAAAAAGTGAAATTTTCAAAAATTCGTATAGTCAAAAATATGCAATTTAAACAAAAATTGCAATACAAAAATGTCGATTTATTTTCAATAAAGAACAATAAAAAAAATTATATCATTTTTTATCATGAGTGTAAATTTTGTATGGATTGCCCCATATATTTATTTATCCAGGTCTACTCACCATTCTGACACATCACTGTGCAGCATCGTGAGCAAAAATTGACACATTACTGTGCATTTCATCACAAGTGAGTACCACCTACTTATTTACCCACAACATTATCTTTCCTTTTCTAACGCCATGTTTTCCTAGTGTCTGATCCATTGTTCAACGTTGCTTACGCCTACTTCCGGGTCCATACCCAAAACCAAGGACTTCTGAGGAACGTCCCACTATCCAGCCCTCTAGACCAACTCTTTGCACCAGAAGCACTGCAGAAGAGGTATACGCACCTAGAACCAAAATTTCGGAAGAAATAGACAACCTTTCGGAAATACGCAAAATCCTTCAAAAGGCCTGTATAATACAGATCAAGGATTTAGAGACGATAAATCAGCTTACGTCAGGAGATTCCACTGTTCTTACCACAGACAGGGAATTCATCTCCCCCACATTGCTACAACTTCATCATCAGGACGCAGAAATACTTTCTCAAAGACTTGTACCTACTTGGAAGCTAATACCCTGCTTTGTTAGTTTTGTTAGTTTTGTGACACGTCGCGCATTTCTCGAACCCCTTCACTAAAATCCCTTTCTCGTGTAAAAAGGCGCCTGAATTTTGACCTTCTACCTACTCCTGGAAAGTCTTTGCTTTTTAGAAAAGGGTTCAAATTAAGATCAAAAGAAAACCCTTCTCCCAACTTTTCCAGCTAGCCTTCGTCATAATGTATCTTGTAAACCTGAGAAATTTAAATAAATAAAAGAAAGGCATAAAACGATATACGAAACATTGAATATAATAATTTCCTTTTCCACCCTTCCTTTTAGATTTAAAAAAAATCCAAAATAAATAAGAGTTTTAAAACCTGACGTAACATCATTTTAGAGTCTTACTGGACTCGAATTGATGTAATTTTGGATTCATATTGCAGTCATTTTGTGTTCTTTCTAGGGTCATTTTAGGACTATTTAAATGTCATGTTGAGGTCTCTCAGAGCTTATTCTGGAGATTTTCTGAAGTGCCTCTGAACTTAGTTCGGGATAATCTTATTATCATTAGTGTAATTTAAAGAAAGTAATTTTTTATATTTTCAACGGAACCCCGGAAAACTTTCACTTTCAATTTGAGCAAAAGAATTGATTTTAAGCTACAAGAAAGTTGATTAATAGAAATTTATAGATACTACCGTTCTATCTTTTTTTTTATTTTTACGGATTTTTTCAAAATATATATTTCAATTTTAATAAATTTGTTGATCTTGTTGTTTGTCAAAACAGCCAGAGTCTGAACATCCTTTTTTCTTTTTTATCGCTGAGTATAAATTGTAATTTTAACCTGCAACTAATTCATATCATAATTCAATTTTTCTGGTTTTTAATAACCATTTTGCACAAAATGAGTGTAAAATGTTATGCCATAAAATTCGTAACAATTTTTCATACATTTTGCACAAGTTTACGACCATAATCTTGCAAAATTTATTTAAATTCTTAAATTGATATTTATACAATTTCTGCGTAAATAGTACATTAAATTCAAGAAAAACTTATTTGTGTAAAATTTTCATAAAATTTGTGCAAATTTTAAATTAAAAGCTGTCGTCTACGGTTTGACTAAATTGTGTACAAATATTTTGTATGGCTGGTTATTTGGTCTACCTTATTATCTAAATTTCTAAATGTAGTATTATTGTGTTGTAAAATACTTAACCAGTGTACATTTTTTATAAAATAAGTCATCAAATACATGAAACCTTGTTGGAATTATATAAAAAGGTATGTCAGCCAAAGGTTAAAAGTTCACAAAAAGTGGAGCAGCCTTTATTGTAATATTATCCTCATTTAATTTAATATAAAGTATAAACTTTTTTCACATCAAATATATGAATTTTTAGGTCTACGTTTTGATAATTATGTATTTAATTAGGATTCCAAAATTTTCCAAATAAATATACATAAAAGCTCATTTACAATGAAGTATCGATGTAGTCATCTACACTTATTTCTTTGCAAAAAAAATGTTTCATATTATTAATTTTAATTTTCAAAACGTTTTAGCAAGTAAAATTCAAAAGTAGATTATTTATTTGAGTTAATTTTATGCAAATAAAATATTTAGAATCATTAAATTCATAGATTTATCGATGCTTGACCATCACTGTGAATTTACTATAATAAGTACTTTGTGAGCAAAAATATGTAAGGATTCCTTGCATAAATAATACACTGCTAAAAAATTCATCAATAAATTGAATATACATGTATATGATGTATTTTTCATATACAAAGTATATTCAAATTACAAACATTTTTCACATTGTACACTAGTTTACATTACAAGTTACTGTAATTTTGAGTTTATATACTGAATATTTCGAGAGTATTCTCGAATCAAAATTACATCAGGTTTTGGTATCGAAATGGTTGGTTGTTCACGAGTCGTTTTAACGTTTTGTTAATAATTCGATATCGGATCGGAATCGCGTCGAAACCAAGTCGGAACCAAGTAGGAAGGAATTGTTTTTTAAGGTAAAAAAAATTGAAATTTTACGACTTTTAATTTTCAAGTATCTAGACATTGTTCTTTAGATTACAATAAATTATTGTTATACAGATGTTTTCACACTGAATCACAATTATAAAATATTTTGGTTTCAAATAAAAAGCCGCTTTTACCAAAGGTGCACTGTTTTAATTGAATAATTATTAATTTTTTTTGTACAACCAAAAATTGCATTAAAAAATATTATGTTTTTGAAGAAAGTCATTAAAATAATAATTGAGGGCATATATTTTATGAGTTTATTCAAGAAGCCACTCCTTTTATTCCTTTATTCTCTATCAGAGTTCTACGTGCGTTCAATTGGCGCGGCCTTTTAAATGTAACTCGCTTTACCCCTTTGATGCATTGATCCATGGTTAATGAGTTAAAGTGAAATGGCTCTCCAAAGATTATGTGATCGTTATGAAATAGGAATAGTCAAATGATGATTCACTGCGCCTATAACTAAGCGAATGCCACAAATTTATGAAAGAGAAGAATTCTTCATCAAATATCTGCAAAAGTTCATTGGAAATCAATGAATTCAATTTCAGAACCTAAAAACAGTTTTTATCAAAGTGAAAATATTATTTTTCTACTTAAAAACCAGAAATATTATATTGAATATTATTTTCTTCTTATAAATCGTCAGATAGTCATACAAAACGTCTATTCATTTCAAAACTGAAGAACTTTATTTGTTTATGAAATTACGTATGAATGATCCTCTTAATTGAAGCATAATATGTTTGTAAATGTATACATTTATTCGTCGAAAGATAGTCTACTTGGAAATAATTGGAATTCGTTATGAAATACTAGGGACTGTGGAATTGAAAAAAAGGGGCAAAAACGTTAGAAGGAGCAGCCATGGTGGAGTGGATGGCATGCAGAGGTTTGGAAGGCCCAGGAAAGTAGGATTATCAATTTGCGTTGATTACCTCGGTTTAATCCACTCAGAGCAGCTGCTCACCTGCCGCCGGCAGCCGATGCTGCCGAGCAAGACTGCCTTCCTTTCTTTCTTCTCAACTACAGAACGTTTCATTCGATTACTTTTATTAATTAACCGGGAAAGTTCCGGCAAATGAACGAATTAAATTGTGCTCTTTCGTTCTTTCGGGATATGTAAGCGAAATACGCGGAGACGGAAGGGTGGCGCGACGCTGCATCGTTAAAAGGAGCATTCACGGCGCGTTAGCGTCGCTGCTGAATCGCGTAAACGAGATCTTGTTCTGGAAGACGCTGGTGCGGCACAGAATATCGGTTGGTGTGACTGCGAATTTAAGATTATACCTTACGGAATTTATCGTTGTTTCTTTTTCATCCCTCCAACTAAGATAAGCTCACTTCCTTTGTCACTGAGAAACGACAGTGTACTTTTTTTCTTTGTTATGAATACGTCAATGTAACTATGTAACAATCTCAAGTTTAGAATTTTCAATGCAGATAATTTATGCTGAAAATAATTTGTTGATAAATATGATAAGAAAACTGTTCAAGTCGAGATTTTTACATTACAAAAGATTATCTTTGTGGATATTACTTATTATTATTGCGGTCATAAAAGTATAATAAATTAAATCATGAAACAATTTATGGATAGGTGCAGAATGTTAGAGAAGTAAATAATTCAAGCGAATTTTTACGAAGTAAAAATCTGGTAAACGGAAATTTATCTGTAATAAAAACAACAGCATGGATGTGCAAATCAACATAAGAGGGTTCGATGCCTGTACGAAATCTTGAAATGCACAGCCCGTTGGTCCCCTGGTCATCAGGAAGAAAGTAACCTTTCGCATTGGGCACGTTGAACAACGCTTTGCACTTACGCTCAGCTTCGATTAAAGCCGTTTTCACACGGCACGATGGACTTGTATGGACGATTGAGGAAGAGAGTTCTGCAACTAGAGAATGTGATAGCAAGTACAAAAAAAGTAAAAAAAGTTGTGCCGATTATTGGATTAACTTTGTATTATGTCTCAGATGTAATGCAACAAATCACTTGAAAAATGCAGAATAATAAGTGTAAAAATAATTCACCGATCATTGAAAGAACAAAAAATTATACGCAACTAAGTCAAATTTACTTTCGTAATGTAATTGGATGAAATAAAAGTGAAAAGCAACGTCAAGAAAAGTGTTTGCTTTAATTTCATGATAACTTTATAACAAAATTATTCCGAGTTTCTAATTTAAAGGAATCATATTTAATCTAACGGAAAAGATTATGCTGAAAGGAAAACAAATCATTCGAAAACATTTCATTTTCTTATTTTCTCATTCATGTTTTCATTATTATAAAGACATTTTTAAACAGCTTTAAAGTAGATATAAAACAGAATAATGAGATTAATTTTTTTTGTTTCTCATCTTCATTCCTTATAATTCTCTTTTTAATTTATAAGACTTGTGTATTTCAATGTCTGCAGCTATGGAGTTTTTTTCGCTTTCCTTTTTTGCAACCCTCGCTTGTGCAACTCTCTATGTAGATGCCTCAAAGTACTAGTAGAAATATAGCTGGGCCAGGTCGAGTGCTTTGTATGTAAATGGAAAACATTTAACGTTCCTCGATGGTTATTTTGAAGCGTATATTCGGGACCTCTTCCAGTCAACATCGTCTGTTACACAGTACCAAGACGATTGGGGTGCACCGCCGTGTCTCTTAAAAAATGATATCCACTTTATGAAATTAGTCACAAAAAATATTACCATGACTTGAAGACATTTTAAATGGATTTTAATTTTTTTAATGAAATACTGGTATCATGTTAGATCAGTTAATATTTGCTTTAATGATAATTGACTGAGTTTTTGAGTCGAGTGTACTCGTACAATTAGAAAAAATTCTCTAATTAGATGCATTTAACATCTATTATGGAGCATTAGTTAATTTTATTTTGCAAAAACGATTATTTCTTTCCTGATTGAAATTGTGGTACATAATATAATACATAATGTCTCAGCTGTGTACTGAATGAAATTATTGTGCCAAGTGAAGATTCATTGACTTGTTTCCTGTGTATAATTCAACATGAAACTGAAGTTCTTGACAACTTAGTTCATTCGAGCATTTAGCTCTAGGTTGCATGGTCGTCGAAAGTACAATAATTAACATTGTTGAATTCAGGTCATAGTACAGTGTTTTCATGTAGAATTCATTTTGAATAATTAAAATTTCAGTTAAAATAAATACAATACTTTTTATCGTAAATTTGTAAATTTAATTTAAGTGAACGGATAAAGTAACATCGTGATATTTTAAGCAAAAATATTTACAGTGCAAAGTTACGACAGCATCTCTATATTTGATTATAAAATATGTTATAATCAAACTTTTCCATATGAAAGAAGAAGTAAAATTGAAAATTTCAGCCCCAAATTTTATCACCCATGTAAAAAGTTTTTTATTTATGCAGTGTTTAGTTTCAATAAAATAAGCTAAATTTAATATTGCTTTTCTCTTGAATTACAAGGCAATTTATTTTTAAAAAAATATTAGAATTAAAAAATTAACCCAGTCAATTTATCGAATAATTAGAATATATTTACTAACAAATTTAATTCTGAAAACCTCAACAAAAATTTTGTACACGTTTCCGGCGGTTGTATGTTTTGCGTTCATAAAGCTTAATAAAATATTTGACCACTGAAGATTCTTCGACTAAGGTAACTTCAAAGAAGTTTTCTATAAAATCCGACCATCTTGAATTTCAAATTCTGATACTAGTTTCCTACTTCTTACAGTAATTTGTGGTACATGTTTACTATTTCCACAGATTATTTGAACATATCTCTTTAAGCGGATCGCAATTATAAAGAAGTGAATATAAGATTCACAAGTTTTTGTATTACATCTAAATTTATTTATCTAAATTTATTTTTTTTATAGATGATTAGATGAAAAGATTAACTATAGTAAAATTAAATAATTTTGTTTTAATGAAAATAAAACAGTAAAAAACTGTTATTGTTTATTCCAAAATAAACAATTTAAATATTAATAATGATCACTAAAAAAGTTTAAAAAATTGCATTTGTAATCAACTTGACTATTAAAAGAAGATTTTGATTTGAAAGCACATAAATTGTTTAATTATACTTTTGTTTAAGCAAACGTCTCTCGAATTAAATTAAATCGTTATTGTTATTAATTCTCGTTATTTTCTTCTTTAATTATTTTGTCATGTTATTTTCCACTTTTATTACGTTGTCAACGTTTCAACTTGTTCCTTTTTTTACATAAAATAAAACTGAAATTGTTAGTTGAATGTTTTTAATTTTGTTCATACCAGTAGTATTGCGAAGCAGATGTGATATTTTCTTTTTGAGCAGCGATATAATAAATTTAAAAATTGCAAACTTTTTTAACAGTAACTTTTGATTTTATTTTAAATGCATTTCACAACAATAGCGCGGCGCCCAAAAGTACCAAAGTAAAATGACTTTACAAAAGAGAAAATTACTTGTTACGCTTACTTTAAGGGAGCGTTTTTTTCTTTTTTATTATTATTCTTTCTAATTAAGTTAACATTACCCATCTTGATTACATTGTTACTAATTTTAATGCAAAAATAAACTACTTGTAAATATACCGAATTTCTATGCATTAACAGAGGTCTGAGTTGAACTAAAAATTGCATTGACATGTTGTTTTATTTAGTTTTATGTAGCCCAAAATAATCTAATTTCCCGGTACAGTCAAAATAGCAATTTTTCTTATGCCGTTCTACAGTGTTATATCTAGATACAATGAAGTGTTTCGCTGGTAACAGCTGCGTGACCCAGAACTTATTTGGAAAGCCATTCAACATACAAAATCGATCGGGCAATATTTTCTGTAGTAGAATTTAGCGATTCACATGAAAATTCGTAGCTTAGTTTCAGTGCACGTCCAACCCACATTGGTATCAAGATACGTAGTACACGACTCTAAGAAAGGCAATAGTACTTTGAATCTTAATCCAATGGCGTGCAAAATTGGGAATAGTCTTTTGCCTTTAGGGATCTCTGAGAATTTCATCGTTTTTGTACATCGTCAATGTTTTTTCGTCGGTTTTATTTGCAAAGTCGACTGATCTGCGCAGTTGATGCTGCTCGTACAAGACCTCGACTAATTTCGTTTTATTGCAGCTTCTGCGGCTGCTCCCGATGGTCTTCTAACAACTATAAAAGAATGAGATCTGAGGACAAGTTGTTCGGTACGAGAAAATTATATATCTGAGGTATTTACATATTGATTGCTCGTTTAGCGTATTGTTAGATGATATTAACTAATTGTTTGTTTAATTAACTTTCCGAATCTTTGTTATTCAGTTCTTCTTGGTATTTTTATCTAACAAATGTATTCAAATGTAGATACAATAAAACTTTTGGTTTAGTTTTAGCAACGCTTTTATTGAAATTTTGCTTTATGAATGAAATTTTATATTCGAATATTATAACAATAAAGTAATATACATAAGAAGATACAATTTATAAAATTCACTGTATTATATAAATATGACAATATACTATATGAAGTTAAGTCTTAAATTGAAATTATAATTTTTTATATGAATTCATTGTTAATGAAATTTTGTAATAAAATTGTGATTATTTACTGTATCATAATTTTAATTTTTTATTAATGAAGCTATACACATTTCGAGATATTTTGCATTGTGATAGTTTTCGAAACCTCTAAAATTGATTCATATATACGACACGAGGGAGAAATTAATGAATTAATTAAGGAAAATAAAAAATTGAAGATTCATTGTTGTTTAGGGTCTGTGTTGAGCTGTAACTCTGTTCACAGCTGCCGCATATGACATTAAATATTTATTTATAAAGCTGAATAATTCGAAAACTCATTAAGCATTTGATAATAAAAAAATTGCATCCATTTATTATGATACTGAAATTATGTTGCACTTAAGGGGACATCAGACCCGAAACGCTAAAACCGGTAACCGATTTTCGAGATTATTTTTTTGTTCATGTTGTTTCTTTTGATAATAACTGTATAAATAAGTGCTACGTTGTACAACGTATTTGTACCACAATTCTTGACCTATTGTGGCTTATAATTTTTTAAACTGTTCCTACACTGAAAAAAACAGGTACCTCGAATCAAATGAAATATACTTGAATGAAGTGAAAAATATGATTAATCGTATTGAAGTATATCGTGTACTTGAATCAAGTATATTTGATTTATTTCAAGCGAAACTCCCTTGATTCAAGTGAAAATATACTTGAGTCAAATATATTATATACTTGGATACAGTATGACATTTTTTGTCAGTGTAAAATCGTTGAGAACAAATAAGTTATGTAATGGAATTTTAATATTATTTTTATTAAAAAGTTATGTTGATTTGTTTGACAATATACTAAGAAAGGAGTGCAATTCGAAGTATTTTGACGATTAAACAATCACAAAACTGTTTACAAATAATTTATAGAAATTACATTAGATCAGTTTGGTCTTCGTGTATTTTGGAACAATTTAATAAAAATTAAAAGTAAATCGGTTAAGAAATGTGGTACAAGACATGTGCAACATAGAAAAACACGGAAAATAAAAATTTAAGAAAATCACGTTTGAAGTTTTACTCCTAAATAACTATACATTGTGACATCATTGGGACATATATTATTAGAATGTGAAAGATATAATTCATAACAAATGAAACTTAACTTATTATAGAAGGCACTCTTAACTATCAAAACGTCCCAATACATTTTTTATTTGTACTTTACACAAATTTTAGTTTGAAACGATTTTCTTAAGCTAATTTATTATGATTTTCATCAACAATAATTCAGTTTTTCATGTTCTAAAATGCAGTATAGATTGCTTTTAAAATTATTAAAATAAACAATCTAGGGTAAATTTCAACATTAAATGAAACTTTTTCCATTTATTTTATAACAAACTTTTGAAGCCTTACAAACATACATGCTGAAAAATGACTTGTTCGTTTAAAATTTAACTTTAAACAAACTCTTTTTATGTTTTTTGAAAAAAAAAAATGTTCACTGCAGATTAATCTCTATACACTCAACAAAAAGTGTGCAACCATTTTCTGCCGGAAGTCGTTTTTATATTACACGTAAAATCATAATCAAACATTTTGTTCACGTACAAAAATCTCTATTTTATTTGACTAGAAAGAAAAGGTAAAAAAATTACACCCTCGTTTATCACGTGCATTTTTCCAATATTTTAGATGCGTATTCGTTTAAACCACAAAATATGAGGCAGTTGCGAAGGGTTCATCATCACGATTGCCGTTTTATGTGAATCGGCTATGTGGGATGAAAAACAAAGTATCGAGGAAAGTAAGCGGATAGAAACAGTCGATGATAGCTTTAAGGCGAGGAATAACTAAGAAGGCAGTCTGAACTACTCCCATCTTGAAATGGGTTGACACGCTAGACTAAGCGTCTGCTGTTGTTCAAGTCGTTGTTTCCAACAGTCAGTCGAGCGAACGAGCAGACGAGGGACTGAAGCAAGGCAACATGTGGTTCGCTTAAACTTATACGTGCCATCACTATGTCTTGCCTTGTTGCCATCCTTCTCTCAAGCACTTTCATATCAACTAACGTCGATATAACCTTGCCCTTCGTGATTCCGCAAATCACGACAAACGTTAAGCAGCTTCGTTTACCGCGTATTTGCTATGCAACACAAAGCACCATTTTTTTTTATTTCTTCATCCGTTATTTCACCTTTTTTGTTGTTAACGTGCTCAAGCGTCAACGAATCAAGTGGTGCTTTAATGCCGGGGCAAATAGAAATACCAACTGCACTTCACCCTCAAAGTTTTCAAAATTAATTGCGTGAAAATAATTGTGTGCTGTTTGAAGGAGTCAATTTTTATCAGGTTCAATAATGAGACAAATACAAAGCCACCGCAAAGATCAATGAACGGATTAATCTGTCAAACTTAACTGACAAACTAGTGTCTATTAATCTGATAGAAAATCGTGTACGCGCTTCAATAAACGCAAAATTTTATTCTCGCTTGGATGACCAATTTCTGTAATCTGTTACCATTATGTGCGACGTTAAGCCGATGTACTCTGTATACATGTGTATGTGCAGACATTATGTGAACAGATATCTGTTGATAATTATTAGTTTACTAATGTGCCCGGTACAAAGGTATTTCTCGTTTGTGTAATCGGATTTCAGCGGGCTGATCTCTCTCGTACCTATTTCATTGCAAATTCAAATATAACTGCTCGAATCTCAGCTTTAAATGAGTAAAATTCTGTTGCAGTAATTTAATGCATTTAAAATGTGACAGTGCAACGCTCTTGAATGATAACACACTGCATTGCGCGGACTCCTGTTTCTCATTTCTCAATGGTAGCTTTTAAAATTTTTGAACAAATTTGGTATTTTCATTATATTATATTTGTTATTGATGATTTTTATTCATTCTCTACATTGCAGTACCATGTCATTTATTTATTTATGAAAAAGCAATCAACTTTAAAAATAAAGTAAGATATTTCAATGCTTAATTCTTCAACATTGCGATAGTGAATATTAATATATTATTTACAATTAAGGTTTTTGCAGTGCTTATTATTTATAATAATGATCAACTTTTAATTTTTTTATTGTTTTTAACTACCTTTATTGCTTTTTGCATACAGAATATAATTGTAAGCTTGTTTCAACTTTTGAAATAATTGTTAACAAATTGAAAAAGTAATTTATGAAATGTAATTAACATTTTATTTCAATAGTAACTTGTTATAGTGTACTCTAAATTTTATATATAAAAATATATATAAATTAAGTAAATTTACAACTAATTTTCATAAATTTACTTTATTGTGACTTATAAAAATTTTGTCATTATTTGTGAGTAAATCGTAGTGACATAAGCAGCACTTAAAGCTTTGTAGGATTCCCTTGATAGATAACGAGCTACGAATAGACAACTAGACAAGGAATTTACATCGCAGTTGACTTGACGACTCTTGCTACAGTGAGACTCGAAGTGTTGCGTCCGGCATTGTCATGCCAACAATCAACCATTATGAAACATAATAATCATGCATACGCAACACTATTGCTGTCACGTGGAAAATTAGTTTTTCATTGTGTAATGATTTGTTGCTTCACAGCAACTCAGTTTACAGAAACTGAATTATTTCAGTAGTCACACTTTTATTTTAGCGAAACAATGAATAAGCTAATTATTGAATCAAAATATAACATTTAATTCAACCGTAGACTTCAAAAATATATTAGACTTAGTTTTTAAAACGTAGATAATAAATAATTAACCAAATAAACTTTTAACAAGTCTCTAATAAACTATTAACCAAATATATTTACTTTTTATAACATTAGAGGTTTGGCTAATTTAAATAAAAAAGTTTCCTTATAATTTTGTATAGTCCATATTTTATAGTCTAAATTAATTGTTGAGAAAAAACATACTTTTGTAGAATTATTAGATTTTCTTGTACAAAATTTATAGTAAAGGATGTATAATACATATTATTTGTATTTAGCAATGTACAAAACTAATAACAAAAATAGATTAATGGAAAAACTGTGAACTTTATTGTAAAAAACTGAATTAATCGTTCTTATTACCATAAAAGTTTCAAGATATTTTTGCTTGCATTATTTAATTGAATATAATCACAAATTTCACTGTGTCTGAGATAAATTTAAGTTCCGACAGAATTGTCTCTGTTCCAAATTACAGACTAACTGAATAACTTCAATTTGAAACTTAGGCCCACCTGATGTCGTCTGAAATCTTAAGATATACTTTCTTCGAATCCTTTTTGTTTATTGTTGAATGTATGGTATCAAATAATCATGTTTACATATTCTTGAGCAATTTTTTTTTATTTTAATAATATACGATTATCTTAACAAAGTTGTACCAAATAAAGTATTAAATAATTTTTATCACTTTATTTGAAAATAAATTCTGGTCATTCAGTAAAACGTTGACATTTGTTTTACAGGAAATATTAAATAGCTTACACGGTTTAATTTTATTTTTAAACAAAAGTTTCCAGTTACTAAACAAAAAAATCTGAATTTACAACTACAGATTGAAAATTCATTGCTAATAAATACATTTTTCGGACCATTAATTGACTTAATATATTACGAGTACGAAAATAACTTCTTTTTTAAAATGAATTTTCCTAATTTTCATAATAAATACTTATTTTCAATGTTTTAATACTAGTTTTTATGAGCAATTGTATTAATGTTGCTTATTCAACCTGACAAGAAGTACAGCATAGAACTGGATTGGAACCAGATGCAGAGTTCTGCCATACCATCTGCCAGACTTCTTGACATATTGTTTCCAAACTATTAGTCATTTCAGTTGATTTGCTAAATAATTTTGCAAATTATGCTGGACGACTTGCCAAGTCTGGTCCATATTGCAGCTTTATTTTTCATTAAACTAATTCATCTGAACTAAATAATATAAATAAATATACATAACATACTAATTCTTAAATATAATTTTTGAATATAATACTTTTATTACATTTTTCTACACATAAATATCAAAATAAATATATTGAACTAAAATTGAAAGCTGTAATTAAAATTCAAGTCTAAATTGTATTAAATTAGATAATTGATGCTTATTCTCTTAAAACTGTAAATAAATAGAAAATTTTACATGTGCAGAAAGCATGACTGAATAAAATGACATCTCATGCAACTTACAATGCGAATAAGTAAAATAAACTACTAACAAATGTCTGTTAAATTCGTAGGTATTATAGTTGCGATAAAGCTTTTCTTTCGTAACGTTTCTACATAAATCCGTTACCCTCTTCACCGCAAGTATACAAGAACAAGCAGCTTTAGTTCGTCTTTTGGTAGTGTCAGTGTATTGCACGAGTTTACCTAAGTTACGCGTGCGGTTATAATTGGTCTGCGCCAGCTAAAACGGCGCCATGACTCGAGTTGCACTCTTGACACGTAATACTGCTAACGCGGAAAGATGGAAGCGGATTCCGTGCCGCGCGCATATAAAGTGAGATTATCTCTATACGCAGTAAGATGGTTGGTGGTTACTTTGTAAGAAGACTCAGACAGTCGAGGTCACGACGTCATACTCGAAGGCTTCGTTGGCAAAACGGATATCTGCCATGTATCCCAGAGAGATGAATGTTTTATTTTGTTTCTGGCATCGTGCCTGAAATGAGCAAAAGATTATATGGAACGAACATGTAAATGGCATTACAGATTCTCATCAAATGTATAGTTACTCATGAACGTAACAATGCCTTTTTTATTAAATATTCTCAACTTTCAAAGCCAATTTACAAATGAGAGTGAACTTTGAAATATATTACTTTCGAATGCACATTTCCGAAGATATTTATTAAAATTTAACAACATTTACCGGAATGGAGTTTTAATAATTCTTATAATTAGCATATAAAGTTCCAAATAATATAAATGATAAATGATTTTCTCGGCTACTTTTAGGATTATTCTGTGCAAATTAAACATACTTGTTGAGACTGGAACAAAGTTAGCTATTATAATAATAATTTCAATAATATATTAACATTTAGATAAATTAATAAAGCCATGCTATAAATTTGATGAATATTTTTTAAAATGTTCACAATGAAGAATAATATGAATTAAAATGAAAATTAAAATTTCATGTATATTTTAAATAAAGTTCTTCAAGTTTAATTATAATGTTAAATAATCAGTATCAAAAATGAATTTATTATTATTTAAATTATTTATAGTTGCTGTTTACATAGAACTACATACTTGCAAATTTTGACATTTCGAAACTAAGAATAGCTTTTCTGATACTGTGTTTATATTAGTAAATTATAAATTTATCGATGTAAAAAAAATATTTTACATTTTATATGTTATTAATTAATATCATATAAAAAGTAATATTGAAAACATATTATATCCTACATTTTTACAGAAATAATGTTTGTGTGACATAAATGTATAAGCAAACAAATATTTAGTTTTTAGTGAAGTAAATCCATTTATTTCGAAATGGAAACTGTAAATGCGTGAGTGTAAAGGCATTTCCGGGTTTTCGATTACCATGGATATTTCAAAACTGGAATGGGGTGAGATCGAGACGGTTAGCCTCTTGAGGTTGTGCGGATGTAGGAGTTCTTGCCCTTTCGTTGCATTCCGTTAGTCCGCGAAATCAAGATTAATGGTAGCGACGCGTGTCCCTAGCGAGTCTCCCTGGAGAAAAGAAGAAAGTCACAGAAATCGTGCTAACATTCCAAGAAACGGAGCCGAAATAATATAACCATACGTATTTTCGTCAAGGATGTCAGTCTTCCTAAGGAAAGGAATGTTCCTATTCCCTGAACTGCATATAGACACTTCATTTCATCTATCTGAAACTCGGCGCGCATAAAATAGCAGCTCATTTCACGCGTCAAGTTTGCACGATGTTAACCTTTCCTCTTAGAAGTAGCTCGTCGGTGTCAACTGATTCAAGAAACACCGCAAAGTATACGAGTGAGAACAAGAAAAATGGATTTTTAGACTTACGCATTTTTTGCTTAAACTGTTTTTATCACGCTTAATTATTGTTTACATATTGTTGTTAAAATATGTAAATAATTTGAACACTTTCTATAACGTTATTATAATAATGAAATTTACGAGTAATGCAATTTATTCTTCTAGACTAAAGGTTATTTTACTCTAAATAAGTACAAAATTAATGTACAATTTTTACATATTGATAGAAAAACATACAAGTATTTTGATTTAATAATGAAAAATGTATCAATTTTTTGAAAGTTGCAGTGGCTTTTAAAGACTATCTGAATTGCATCTTAAGCTTAACTTTGAAGAGAAATGTATTCCTCTTCTGCAGATATTTTAAAGTAGGAAATCTCTTTTCAAAAAAACTTTTATCGCTATTTTATTAGCTCGGAAATTCTTTACTTTTAACCTCTGTTAAATTTGGTCAAAGTTTCATATTTTATAACGTATTATGAAACGTTATATGCTTACTAAACAATTTTACAATGAAAAGCTTTTTTCAATTTGAATTTTTTGTTAAATAAAGATTTTAGCATTGGAATCATTTGCGTATCATAGTGTCAATTTAGTTTGTAAGTCAAACTTTGAAAAATCAAATTTTCACAAATATAAAATGCTGTTTTCAAACTAATGCCACAGCTTGAATAAAAACTTTGTAATATGTCACAAAGCTTTCATGAAAATGGAATTGTTTTTTACTATAAATGGACATATTTGCTACATATCAGAATAAACGTATTTGTTGACTTATATCTGCGAGGCAGTTTGGATTCTCTCTATTTCCTAATAGTATTTAGATTAAGCAAGTTCTCTGAAACCAACGAAACAAGCAGACGAGCAGTTACGGTGGATATGTAAATGCAACTGTTAAAGTGATACTCCGGCACATTTAGTTACGTCGATACGCTGGTTTCGTGGTTCGTAAAAGGAAATGACGTTTCTATGATTCATAATAAATACACCTTAGTTTTTACCCAATTTTCAGACTTTTAATTTATCACTCCTTATCCGTTTTCAACATTTTCAACTAATTTTTGGTCTTCAAAATTTCTAATTATTTCTTCTAAAGCCAGTTCATTTTAATGTCTTTTAATTTAGTTTTTAAAAATTCTATTTATAATTTTGTGATTTTTTCTTTTAAAATATTGTTGAACAGTTATACGTAAAAATAAAAAAAAAATTTAAAAAAATATTGAAATAATGCTGACCATGACTGTTGAATGAACAAGATCTCGGAACAAGAGTTGTTCTATTTATTTTTGTAGATACCTTTTTCTCTTGGCGATTTTTTTTTAGCATCTCTTGTCTATTCCATTTCGTATTGTTCCTTTCGATGTTATTACGTTGATTTACGACGAATTCGAATAGCGTTGCGTCTCGAGTTCGAGACGTATTAACGACGTGCCTCCGCAGAGACGAGTACTGCATATCGACGCAAGATATTCCGGCATTACCATTCGATGCGAGTGAGTTAAAATGGCGTTAGACGAAGGCGAGCTGAAAGGGAATAGATGCTGCAACGACTTCTGTCTCTGAGAGCAGGCTTCCCGCGTAGACGGGAATCATAATTTCGCATATTACTACCGTTCGTTATTTATTTAGAAACGATATTTCAGTGGAATGGCTCTTGCACGCGTCTTTGCTTCTTATATTTGCATGTAGCTCACACAAGGAAAACAACAAGGGACAGACGGTAGGAAAAAAAACGGGAGTGGCATATGAAAAAGTGTATCCAACCAACCTTAAAGAAAAGTGCCGGTAAAAGTAAGAAAGGGTAGGATCAAAGGAGTGATAGTGACACAGGTTAGAAAACGGGGTCCAAAAAAAGATAGAGAATATTGTCACGCGACAAAGAACGAATGAAAAGAACAAGAGTGGAGAGACAAAGACAACACGTTTCCTAGACTGTGCTATCAAACAGAGACAGCTGCGAGTTGATTTAGTAGCATTTTCCCGGGAATATTTGTGCGATAATTCAGGAGGACGCGAAGCGAATACTTACCATCTTCCTTCTAACTCTTTATTCTTTCTTCTCCTTCACTTTTGCATCATTCTCCTCTGTTTTTGTCGCTCTGTTGTTTTTTTTCCCCTTTACCAACGTATTTTGTTCTTCATTGCATCTTTGTTTACTTTTCACACTGACACTCGTCGCCTTTGTTTGCCATTATTTTGCCGCACGTTCGCTTTGCA
>JABFPM010001619.1:0-19463 GCA_022817325.1 Idris sp. 1 HC-2018
GGCGCAATAAAACGCTTATAGAGATGGCAATATGTTTGCTGACCCAGTCGGGATTACCGGCGACTTTTTGGGCTGAGGCTGTCAATACGGCAAATTATATACGTAACAGGGCGCCGATTGTAAAGTTGAAGGGAAAGACGCCCTATGAGGTCCTATTCGATCATCCATCGGATGTATCATTTTTTCAACCGTTTGGATGCAAGGTTTTCGTGAAGGATAGAACTCCAGGCAAGGAAAAATTAGAAGCACGATCAAACAGCGGAATCTTCATCGGTTACAGTTTAGAGTCCAAAGGGTACAGGATTTGGTTGCCGGAGGAAAGAAAAATCGAAATCTCCAGGGACGTAACGTTCATGAAAATGGTTGATTTCCAGTCAGCGAGCCCCGAGAAGGAATTTTTACCGGAACTCCAAGAATCGAATCTACCAGACGAAGCGGATATCGAGGAACCACATGTCGTTGTCGATCTTGTGAAAGGTTGAAGGATGGAAGCGAACAACCAGGCACAAGTAGATGAAGCGGACAGCGACGAAGATGAACCTGATGAAGGCGTTAGAAATGAAGACGATCTCGCGCATGCTCCGAGAAGAGAACCAGGACGATCAAAAATGAATCGAACGGGACGACCGGGAAGGCCGAGCAAGGTGTTCTCCGAGGCTAGAGTCATAGAGGAAGATTTCGATACGGCTTTATTGAGCGAAGTTCCTGTTTCGCGAGCTTTGTGCAGTTCGGATTCATCAGAGTGGTCATCGACCATAGCAAAAGAGGTTAGATCCATAATCTCAAAGGATACCTGGAAACTAGTTGATAGGGAGATCGCATCGAAGGTAATCGGAAGTCGTTTTGTAATACGGTATAAATACGGCTAAAATGGGGTCCTCGAAAAACGGAAGGCTCGGATCGTAGCCAAAGGGTATTCTCAGGTATACGGTAAGGATTATCACGAAACTTTCGCACCAGTCGCTCGGTTGTCGTCTATTCGTATGGCGATCGCATTTGCAGTGCAACAAGGAATGCATATACGACAATATGACGTAGCAACGGCGTATTTGAACGGCGAGTTAGAGGACGTGGTTCACATGGAGCTGCCAGATCAGATGACCGACATCTTGAAATTTATAGTAGCTCAAAACAGAGATGAAGATCCAATTGATAAAAAGGCCATGGTTATGTTGAAGGAGGCGAGTTTAGGCGACAAAGTATGCTTGATGCAAAAGGCTTTATATGGTCTGAAACAGGCCGGAACAAACGATTGGACAAGGAGCTACGCATCATGGGGGCAAAGCCCACTCACGGAGACCTGTGCGTGTATGTGAAGCGTCAAGGTGAAGATGTCATGATCATAGTGATATACGTCGATGATATCCTGGTGATGTCTTGAAGTGCTGATAGCATCTCTGAATTCGGGATCGAATTTTCAAGATTGTTTGAAGTAAAGGATCTTGGAGAACCCAGCCGCTGCTTGGGTACAGATTTTTCGGGAAATGAATACGGAATTCTTTTGAATCAGGAGACGTATGTGGACGAGCTTCTGGACCGATTTGGAATGTCTGAATGTCATGCGGTGTTTACGCCGTTGGACGTCGGGGCGAAGTTAGATAGAGGAGAACCGTGATCATTTTCGGACGGAGCAAAACCTCCTTATCGCGAGCTAAAATTCAATAAGAGTCATTGGAACGCGGCTAAAAGGGTAATGAGGTACCTTAAAGGTAGTAAGAAATTGGGGATTGTTTTTGAACAAGAGAGAGGGTCCTTGAACGGCTACGTAGACGCAGATTGGGCTGGGTCTATCGACGACAGAAGATCCTTTACAGGGTATGTTTTCTCTTTGGGAAAAAGCTTGATATCTTGAGACTCAATAAAGCAGCAAACGGTAGCCCTGTCAACAACGGAGGCAGAGTACATGGCTCTTAGCGACGCAGCTAAGGGGGCAGTTCTCCTCAGACGATTTTTGGCAGAATTGAGTAACGGAAAAGCCAATTCTGTTAAATTGTTCAACGACAACTACAGTGCGCAGAGATTGGCTACAAATCCAGTATTTCACGCTAGAACAAAACACATAGACATCCGTCACCACTTCGTGCGTGAAGTCATCAAATCGGGAATCTTGATATTGGAGTATGTTGGGACATCAGAGATGACGGCGGACATACTTACCAAGTCTTTGACCAAACCTAGACACGAGCAGTGTATCAGACTTCTTGGTTTATCATAAGGTGTACATAGCGAATTGACGTTGGTTCGAGGGGAAATGTTGATGTTACCGACCGATCCAACTTCCTACAACTGATACCAGATGTCAGTTATTCGAACTATATACACATTGTTTCTTTTCTCTTTTTGTTCATTCTGTACTGAGCCTTTGTCAAAGCTTTATTCTTAGTCAATAAACTTTTTGTATCTAGTTTTTTGTTATTTTGTTCACAGCTGTGTAAAATTAACCTCAATACTTTATAAAATCATTTTTTAAATTATGTTAAAATTAAATGAAAGTAATTTAGTGAATCAAAATTTGGGTATACTCAAAAAGTGTGTATTTTCAGAGCACAGCATCATTGGTGATATGGGACGTACCATGTACCAAGACTGCCAGTATGATCTCCAAGAGATTCGTCGTTGTCCCGATTGTTACAGAATTTCAAATGAAAAATCTGAAAAGATGTGGTTCTGCATTCCCTGCAATCCCCCGCACCAGCTGGTTTATGCCAAACAAAAGGGCTATCCCTACTGGCCAGCAAAGGTCATGAAAGTCGAGGGCGACGTTTACGACGTGAGATTTTTTGGGGGCCAACACATGAGGGCTAAAATTGAAAAAATCTTTATCCGTCCAATAACTACTAACCTCATAAAACTCCAGGTACTAACCTGAAGTATTTAACTTAAAAATAGCTAAAGTAAAAATTAAAAAATCTAAGGTACACTTTAAAAAAATTAAAATTAAATATAAAATCTTGTTAGGTAAAACGTAATGCTCCCTGGAACAGAGCCTACGACGAGCTCAAGCACCACCAAAACGAGCTGAAAAAGTCCGGCAAGGATAAACTTGTGCACGTAAATTCCGAGGACAAAGAGTACCGAATTCCAAAGAAGAGACGAAAGATCGAAAAACCGATCCCTGTACAGAAAAACTCCTCCTCGAGTGCTGGCACCAACAACAAAGTGATGAAGGATCTGATTGTCAAAATCGAACGGATGAATCATCCCCAGAATCACTCGGATAATAATGGACAACAAAATTCGTCCGCTGAAAAGAGTGAGGAGAGAAATGAGAGAGAAGAGAGAAATGAAAATGAAGAGAGAAATGAAAGCGAGGAGAGACAGGTTCCGGAGCTGCCCATCGCTGAGGACGAGCCGGCCACCGAAATTTCGAGCACTTGTCCGCAGGGTCTGAAGAAAGAGGGCTCCCAGGAGGACATGGTCACTTCCAGCTCGCAGGAAACCAGGCTCATAAGTGTCCTTATTCAGACTGATCCTGTTCAGCAGGAAGTTTTCCCAACAAAAGTAACTTTTTTTTTCTTTAACAACAAAATGTTTATAATTTACTTTGTTATCTAAAAAAAGTAAGATTTTCTGAGAAAATAGTTTGAATTGATTTTATTAGCAGAATAAACGTGACAGAAGAACAACTGAGCCAGTGCCAGCTGCTGCTCTGGAAAAATTGCGTCGTGAATTGGAGCTCGACAAATGTAAGGAATTGGAGCGATTACAAGCAGAACATGTAAGTCAGCTGAAGGAACTCACAGATAAACACCAGCAAGTCATATCGGAAATCAAGAAAAAGCAATGGGTAAAGGAAGAAAAGAAACAGAGTAATGGAATCAGTAAATGACTGGTCAAACATAAAAATACAAATAATAAATAAACGATTAAATACAAATTAATAAACAACAACAAATCTTAGGTGATATTGAAAATCACACGAGAAAATTACACAACCAGGAAAACTTTGAAAAAATAAAATATATATTGAAGTCATATAATTCGGCGTTTTTTTAAATTTATACATTTGCATAAAAGCTTATATTTGGAGGTTTTTTGTAACATCTTACTTATTAATGTTAAATTGCTTACATGTGAAATTCTTAAACATAAATTTCTTAACAATGAGCTAAATAAAAAAAACCAGCAGTAATTTTCATTTTTCTTCAATTTAATGGGATTGAACAACAATTTATTGGTTCCATTACTCCAACGACAAAAATAAAAAAATTAATTTTTAAATGTAACAATAATTTGTTTAAAAATTCCAGTGTTATAACTGCGAGGCTGAGGCAATTTACCATTGTTGTTGGAACACTGCTTACTGCAGCACTGACTGCCAACAAGTGCACTGGCAAAAGGAACACAAAAGAACGTGTCGTCGTAAACGATAAAAAGTTCGTTTTTTTTTCTCTCTTAATTTTCTCTTATGGCTGTACTATACCTTAACTCGTAAAATACACCAAAACTGCGGTGTATAATCAGATACACCATTTATCTTAAATGTTACTGCAGCACATATTAATATATTCTTGACACACCTGAAAATTATAAACAAACAAAAAAACGTAATAAAAAATGCTTATCTAGTTAGGTTTAAAAAATGCAAGCAAAATTTGATACTTTGGAAGAAAACTATTTGTGAGCAAGCAACAATCATAGTTTTTTACAAAAACATGTTGAGTTTGTACAAGTGTATTGCTGAAAAAAAATATTATATACAAGTTTAAGCGATGTATGTTTTTATTATGTGCAATTGAAGTTACATTGAACTGTAAAAGTATTGCAAAATGTCGAGTTAAAATTCATAATCGATTATTATAAACGTTGAATGATACTTGTTAGTGTATTAAAAAGATTTATATTTTACTTTCGGTTTAATTTTTGAGAATCATGTAGAGCAAAGTAAAAAAATCAAAGTTGATTTTATAAAGTTTGCTTTTGTGGAATGAAATAGAAAAAATTGACCAAAGTTTTTATTTTATTATCATTAATCAAATGGCCTGATTTTATGTTCTTGCACGATGTAATAACATTTAGAGAGTTGTCTTCTCGAATTGAAAAAAAGAAAATGTGAGATTATCGAGAATAATTCATATTATTTTTATATTTAAATGTTATTATTCTATTTCACATAGTCACATAGAATAAATGTCGACTAAATATCAGTTTCCGTGCAAATCATCATTATTGTAAGAATTTATAACAATATTCTACTACTGATCCATAACTTGTTATAAGTGTTAAAGATTTGTGTATATTTTTATTCAAAATAAAATAACATTGAACTTTGAATCTAAAATCTATTTATTTCTTTCAATTCCACAAGATTAAATTATAAAGTTTAACAATTTTCTTTTTTTTTATACATTAAAATGAGAATGTGTTATAGAAAAGTTCTTATACAAAGTAGTGTGGTTTCTTAACGATTATGCCATATTCAGCGACTGCTGGTGTCAAGTCTTCAATCGATAATGTGTACTTTCTTTCCTTTCCTTTGGTCTTTGTCGTTTGATTTGTGCCTCGATTTTTGCAGTGCTGCAAAGCGTCGTTTGCGATTTCGGAAATGAATTTTTGGGCAGCCAGGGCAACTAGTCGAACTCTAAAAATTTTTTAATAATGTAGTTTTTGTAAAAAATAAAAATTGAAAAACGAAAAATATATTGACAATATAATTAAATTATATTAAAAATATATTTTCATATATTTTAAACATAATTATAACATAATTATAACATAATTAAAATATAATTTAAATATATTTTCAATATACATAATTAGTTAAAATATATTTTAATTATATTCAAATTATATATAAATTATATTTGAATTGTATTAAAAATACACCAAATATATTGTCGATATATATATGAATGTATTTTAATAATATTTCAAATGTATTATTGTTTTACAACAGGTACAATAAAAAAGATATGAAAAAAGAGAACCTTTGTAAATCGAAAAATGAACCTATGAATGTCAAAACAACCCAAGTCCATAATTCAACGTCTAATAATGTATACATTTTATGATATTTAAGTGAATATTTTTGTTATTTCAAGTGTTTTAAAATTTCCCATAAATTCGATGTCTTTAATAATATATACGACTATAAAAATTATATCATTTACACATTTTTTTATATGTTCTAAAAATAATGTTGATATAATTGAAATATATTATCAATGCACTTAAATTACACAGTTAAACACTATTTTGTGACTCGGTTATTTTTACGTGCAATTGTTTTATTTGTACCCAAAATAAAAGAAAATCAATGATACAATTATACTGATTTGGTTTTATGGCCAGGATATCAAATTTAAATATTAATATTTTACACAGAGGAACAAAATTTAACTTCTGCCATGAAGTTCTTTTTATGCTTAAATGGTTTGTTTTGTACTAAAATAAAAAAAAGAAAAATATTTTTCAAATAAAACTAATTTGGTTTTACAGGGAAAGCACATTTCGCACAAAAATTAGAGCCAAAAATTTGCTAATTTTCATAATACTGTAACTTCGTTATTTTCTATCGAAAATTCATTTTTAAGAGAGGAAAAGAAAGCTTAAAACCTTTACTTAATGCTACATTCAATACAAATTGTCAAAAATAGGCACCAGATGGTTTTGTATTTGATTGAACAAAAATGAATTTTTTTCGCTAATTTTTATATGCAGTGTATTTTGCCTGTAAAAACAAATTAGATTCATTTTAATATTCATTTTCTTCAATTTCAGGTAAAAATAAACCGTTTGAGCATAAAAAGAACCGAGTTACAAGAAAAAAGTTAAATTTTGTTCCTCTGTGTTATTTAAATCCTAAATTATTATTTTAAAAACATTAAAAATATATTGTTTATATATTTTGTAGTATTTCATTTTCAACATATTTTTTTTTTTTTTTTATTTAAAACTTACATTCTGGGGTCAGTTGTATTAAAGCCAGCTGTATGTAAATAATATTCACTGACTGCATCTGGAATCTGAAAAAACATAAAATTAGTCTATTTTCCGTTTTACATATTTTTGAATTTGATTTATTTAAAGTTATTGAATTTAAAAAAATATCAGGAATTTCGAAAAAAAATTAAGATTAAATATTTACTGTTGGAGAATAATCTTCTAACTGCATCAAAAAATCTGACAACGATTCTCCAGCTGTTTTGGAATCGTCATTTTGTAAATAATTCGGTGGAGTCTCTCGGCCAGAATCTTCAGCCATATTTTGTGATCTAAAAATAAACAAATCAATTAATATTTCTATTTTACCAACACAATTTAAAAATACACCTTATTTATAAACAAAAACAATTATCATCTTTACAAATATAAATATTCCACTAAAATAAATAAAAAAAATGTCAAAGAAAATGTCGAAACATAACCTCAACATTTGCCCTGGATTTGTACAAACTTTTGTAGAATATTTATTTCACTTATAAAATCTACCCCGAAAATCGTTTAGTGTTTACAAAACAAGTATAAACAACTTATTTTATACTGCTTAAATTATGCATTCTTAAAAAATTTTAATTGTCACATCAATATATGTCAATTTTAATTTTAAAACTAATTTCCGTTACTTGATATACAAAATAATGTATTTTATCCAAACTTCGTTTTATGTTGTTTTTACTTACAGCAATATAAAAATAGGAATGAATTACAATATTTGTCAATTTATTGTTTAAGGCGATATGTCAGTCGATTACAGGGTGTTTTTCTCACTCACAAGTAAACTTCTATAGTTCTGTCTTTTTCCTACTTATGTGACTGATATATCGCCTTAATGACTTGGAATTTGACTGCTAGCACTGAATACTGAAAGTGATATTGAAAACCTTAAAGTGTACGAAACCAAGAGATGTGACGCAGGTTATGTTTTATGTAAAGATGCGCAGAAAAAAAATTCAATCAATACAAAAACAAAATAAACTTATAACAAACTAAAATGTTTATAACAAACTCAAATGTTAACAAAATTGATTCTTTTATTGTTTATATATACAAAAAGAAAATTATTTTTATTTTCGTTATTTTAAATAAACTTTTGCAGGTAGCGCTTGCAGCGACTAACGTGTGCGAAACTTTGACTATTTTTGTCTGTGGACAAGAGAGTACCTGATCACACGCCGGCTGCCCTCGTTCCCTTTTTCACATTCTCTAATGTGTGTGACAAAATTCAAAATTGTTAACAATGTTTAATGACACCGTTGGCAGAAACACGATGACAGTTTAATTCGTTTTTGATACAGTTCAAAGTTCAACAAAATTATGGGCACCGTGTACGCCAAGGTAACAGACAAAAAATGTGTCAGATTTTTTGGATTGTATAACCTAGTGATTAGTAATGTCTAATAATATAATTCTCAGTGCTTGAGTACTCTTAAATTATGGGTTTATTTTTATTTTCAAGAGTGTCACCTTATTTTTTTTTGCTCAGATATATCTATTTTTTATATTTATTAAGGTTCTTTTAGATTTTTTTATTTATTTGTTTTTAAAAATTGAGTCTGTGTTTTAAGGAATCTAATTTGCATGATGAGAGTCTTCAACCTCCCAAGGCTAACATGCGATCTTCAAAAAATCAAAAAGTATGTATCTTTTTTATTTATTATAATGTTTTACTTGTAAATTTAACTAAATTTCAAATGAAAAAAAAACTTATTTAATACATTTGTCAACATAATTTTAAATGCATACTTTTTTTATTACAGAATGTGGGGGATGACTCCTGGTCCATTAAAAAAAATTCTTTCGACACAAATTTAAATAGTATGAAGGTTTGTATAAAGTATAATAAAATTATAATTTTCATAATTTTATTTGTACAATTTTTATTCTGAAAAATAAGTTTTATGTTCTCTTTAAGCAAATTATTATTATTTTTAAATATTTATATTTGAAACGTTTATTATTAATAAAAAGGACCTCCAGTAAAAACGAAAAAAAAAAATTTACTTTTAAAAAATGTCTTTTAATGATATTTTGATAGTTTTACATTCAACCAATAATTTTTCCATTATATTTATGTAATCAAATAAATTAAAGTCTTTTTTATCAATAAAATTATTGAAAACTCAAGATTTTATAAGCCTGAAATAAATGTCTACTCATGTGAGCTTTCTTTCAAAAATGCAAAATTGTAAATCGGAATTGAACAATTTTTTTTTTGTATAATATTTACTTATTTTTTTACAGACAAAAGTTGATAAAGTTCATATCGATGGCTTGAAACGAACAAAAGACGATATTGTTAAAGCACAAGTTAAGGATTTGTTTCAGTCCAAAAATTTTGTCGATGTCATTCAAAATGCCAATAAGGTGAAGGAAAAACTCGAGTCCCTGGGTTGTTTCAAAAATATTAACATTTATTTAGACACAAGTAAAGGTTCTGGTGCAACGCCTAATGGTGTAGAGGTAAATACTTTTTTAAAATTTAAAAAATATAATTATTAATATAATTTTTACAATAAAGAACCATGTTTATAGTAAGTTTTACTTTAAATTTTCTATTTTATTTGTCTTTTTTCAAGAATCTTTTTCAAAATTTTTTCTACTTATTAATATGAAACCTCGAATGGAATAAGATGCTAAGTCGATTTTTCATGTTTTGAGAAATTTCAATGTTAACATTCAAGTTATGAATACATTACTTATAATGTTGATAAATTAGCATGTCAGGATTTTTTTTTATATTCTTTGACATCTCTTTTAAATGTACTTGCAGTGTACATGAATGTAGTCTGAACTCGATAAATTCTAAAGTATTTCGTAGTTGAGACTACTTGGCTTGTTTTTTCCATCCTACTGATTTTTTTATAAAAAAAATATGTTTTAGTTTAGTTTTTTTCTTTAAACTAATAAATTTAAATTTATAAAATTGATCAAGAAATGTTCTTACAATTATTTTGTATACAAAATAAACCTTAACCATTGAAAATGTAATGTTTATTAATGAAATCTTTCACATTTGATTTAGTAAAATATATTGAGAATAATATATTTTTTAAATGCATATAGTAGATTTTGTTTTACAATAGTCATAATTTGACGGGAAATTTATTTTAGAGACATTTAAGAAGACAGTTTTAAATATAAAACTTATTTTGCAAAACTCGAATAGAAAAATATGTTAAGTACTAAGAAAAAACCATTCGAACTTGAAGTTTAAATTTTATATCTTTGACTATTTTTATTGTAAATTAATGAAACTTTGGGAAGATGTTTTTGAGAATTGCAGGATTTCAAAAATGACTCAGATAGAAAAACATGCTGTCCACTTAGCTTGTTATTGCACCGGAGGCTTTGTATATTTTTACAATGAAAATTTAAGTTTAAATAATTTTGACTTTGATTTTTCTATTTCATTTTCCTTTAAAGGTAACTTTCATAGTACGAGAATTAAACCGAATAGCTGGTGGCATAAACACGTCAATAGGCAACAATGAAGGTTCTGTCATGATCAAAGGAAGATTACCAAACCTACTTGGCAGAGGTGAAGAAGTGCAAATGGACTACGTGTGTGGAAGCAAAAAATCCGTCAGTGTAAATCTCTCTTTCATGAAGCCATTTTTCACAGGAAGAACTCAAAAGTTGTACGTAAATTTACAACTAAATCATTATTTATCAAAAACACTCAACATTTAATTAACAACCAGTTACATCCCATAACTGCGAGCAGATATAATCTCTACGGGGGGAAATTTTAAATAAATTTAACGTTATCAATTCTCAACCAACTTGTTTTACTATAAATTAATATATTAATAATATAATATTAATATATTTTATATAACTTGAGGAGAGAGGGTGGAGGGAGTATTCACAGTGGGAGCAATAGTAAAGTTAAAATTGTCCTAAACATTTTTTTAGATTAATCACCAGTTTGTTCAGCACCTCCAATGACTACCTCTGGTCCGGATATAGCGAAAAAGACAAGGGCTTTATAATAAACCTGGAGTTTAATCCTCATATACGAGGGGTTTTAAAGCACAGTTTACAGTACGAGGCAGCAATCAGGGACATAATAGCATGCAAACAAGCGTCATTTTACGTTCGTGAGCAGTCAGGCCCCACGTTGAAATCCGCAGTTCGGTACATCTGCTCCAGCGATAAGAGAAACGAAACTGTTTTCCCCACCAAAGGCAGTCTGGTGAAATTCACATCTGAAGTGGCAGGTCTCGGTGGAAATATAGGTTTCATCAAAAACGAACTTATCATGCAACAGAATTGGACCCCTCATGAATATTGTGTAATTATTATAATTCACAGAAGAAGAGAAATAAAAAAGCAAGTTTTTAATAAATTCTGATCAATTTCTTTGCAGACGTTTCAGTTGGGATTCCAGACGGGATTTCTGCGGAGTATTAGTAACGAGATGAAAGTCAGTATTGCAGACCACTTTTTCCTCGGGGGTCCCTTAAATTTGCGGGGTTTTGAGATGCGGGGCTGTGGGCCACAGAAAGAGGGAAACGCGATTGGAGCAGATTTTTATTGGGCTTCCGCACTACACTTGTATACTCCTCTGCCATTTAGACCAAGTATTTTTGAGGACAGGTTTAAATTGCACGGATTTATTAATGGTGGAACTCTTATGAACTTTTCCTTGAGCTCTGGTAATTTTTTAATCAAATTTGTAGATTAACATCGTAAAATGTTCATACTTTAAAAATTTAATTTAATATTTTAAGTTAAAATAGTTTATTTAGTATTTTAAATTAAAAAAGTTTACTTATTATTTTAACTTAAAATATTGTATTTTTAAAGTAAATTTACTTATGCATAGTTTATTAATGTTGTTAATTATTTCAGGTGATATTAGTAAAAAACACTTAAAAACAATTATGGACAATGCAAGATGCGCAACTGGTTGTGGTCTGGCAATAAAAATCGGAAACATTGCCAGAGTTGAATTAAACTTTGTCTATCCACTGTTATTCGCCAGAAATGATATTATTAAACAGTTTCAGTTTGGAATTGGAATGTATTATCTGTAAAATTCTCTAGTAGTTTCTTGTTTTGTACAAAGAATAAAATCAGTCACGAGGAACAAAGAGGAAAATGTAATAATTATTTGTTCTTCACACAGAAGTGTTAAAGCTAAGCAAAAGTTAAGCGGACAAACACTTCTGAGAACTTTTTTTCGTAGTTTTTTATTTATACAGGCAGTACTTTGTGATCAATTTCAAAGCAATAATTCTTGATTTTATTAGTACATTCGTCGAAAAGAAATGTATAATTAGTGCTTAAGTTATACTTAATATAAAAAAAGTAGAAAAAAATTGATTATTGTTATTAAACGTATTCATCATTTGATAAAAAAAATTCTTAAATATAAGAAAGGGTTCACCAAGTATTTTTCTGTATTCTCTTCTCTGAATGTAAAAAATTGTAGATAATCGTGTAGAATATGAAAGTGAAAGAAATAACTGGAAATTTCTTTCTCAAACAAATGTAATATAATTGTTGCATTTATGAATTTCATTTCTTCTTATTTTTCTACTCAATCCTAATAGCAATTAATTTTTTAATAATATTAACTTTTAATTTTTTAATTCTTTTCAAATTATTTTTAACAATTCAAAGTACAAATCAAAATCATTGTACAAATATGTTATCTTCGTTTAAAATCTTAACTGATGTATAAAATCAGTATATAATACTGCTGCTTGGGTCTTGGTGTGTTCTTTTGAGAAGGGGAACAACACTTCGTGAGAGGAGCTGTACTGAAGGAAAAAGTAGAAGGGAGATGAAAAGATATAAGAAAAGTACGTGCAACAATGATAAAATCAAAATCAAAGACTAACGACAAGTGGAATAGATAGAGGGGGAAAAAACCGGAGGAAGAACCAGAATGTGTATCGAAACTGACTCTCCTCAGTAAGCAATAGCAATTCGTTGCACGTTGACTTTTCATTTTCCAAGTGCTTTTTTGTTTTAATGAAGTGCCTTCATTTTAAATGCATTTAACTAAAATTAAAACATAAATTATTTTCTCAACAAAGTGAATTATTATAATGGCTCAAACTTAATACTAACTTAAGTATGTAAGTATTTTGTAGAAAAATTTTCTTTGCTTTAAAAATTTTTCTTTGAAAATGTTCCTCTTTAGTTATTAAATGTATATTATTATTAAATTATTATATTATTTATTAAATTTAACTGAGAAGAAAACTTGTTGTTATTTCATATTTTTATTAAAAATTTACTTTGAAAAAAAGTATTTCGGATAATTCTTGCAAAAAAGCAAAGTGGGGCAGTTGAAATTTAATTTATTTTTATGAAATAAGAAAATAAACCTTAATTTGTCTGTTAATGCAAATTACTCTTTAATAGATAGTTAAGAAATGACAAAGTGCTGTGCATACACCGGAAGAAAGTTCTCCAGGACTGTCATTAGAAAAATAATATCATTTTATATAAATTACAAGTTTAACATAAAATTATTACACTTTTCTCCAACAGTTATATAAATAAAAATGAAAATTTTGTCCGAAATAAAAAAAATTAACATAATCTAAAAAATTACATTTACAAATTTTATTAATATCTAAGTTAATTTTGTACTAAAAACAAAAAAATTAATAGAAAAATAGATTAATGACGTTTATTGAAATGTTTTCGCTTGCCACTAATAATCAAAACACTTGTTCATTTAAAAATAGATAATTCTTTTCTTTGCACTTTTTCGAGTCATTGACTGATCACGTTTTTGCGCTCATTTAGTATAAACTAAAATAAATTTTTTGGGGCAAAAATTAAAAACTCAAAAAGCAGGCCAGTTTCTCAAACAAATGATTCATCGTCTTTGTTCTTTTATATTGTTAATAATCTTCTCAGCCCGAAGTCCAAATTCCACACATCAACTTTTTTTATCATTTGCCAAATTATGTTAATAATATGCGTCATTCACAGCAGTAGACACACTGCATCTGCAATTTAATATAACACAAGATAAATTATTCATAGGTTTGAAAATGGTTCAAACGCATGCATGACAAAATGACAAAATATTTTGTTACATCTTTTTTTTATAATTCTTAGATTCCAGAATTTTATTTCAATATATTATTTTTGACTTAAAAAGTATTCAAATGCTGTGAGTTTTGATTTCTGAGATATTTTTGGTATACAAATTATTGAATTAAACAACAAATTTATGTAACCAATTATTTGCTGAACTAAGTGTCATGGCAAATGACACTTAATCATTTAACAACAATAACATGTTCAAATTTTTTACTTTTCTGATGAAAAAGTAGAAAAATTAAAAAGGTTTTTGATTATTAATTTTTTTAATTCATTAAAACAAAAACTAATGCAAATTTTGTAAAGTAATTGTTATTGGTAATATTTTTGTACGAGTAATTATTATTTGTGGAAAATTTTTTTGGAAAAAAATAAAATTTTAAAATAAAACTTTTGTTTTTGCAAAATGATTAAGATCTCATAAACACAAACAAAAAGTAATTTAGCATAATTCTGCATTAGAAGCTATACAAGTGCAAACTCCACTTTTGGAATCGATAATCAATTATTTCTTGTTTTAATTATGTGAGAAAATAATTAATTAGTTAATTTATAATAAGTAGAAGCCACTTTATTATGCAAACTCTAATTTAAATGCCATAAAATTAAATCAATCTGTACAACTAATTAGCAAAATAAATTTGGAGAAAAAATAAAAAAAACATAAACTTATAAACTTATTAAAGAATTTAAAAAGTAGAAATTTTTCAAAATTTAATTTCTTACTCCAAATAAAAATATGAATTACAAAAACAATATGCACTAGAAATTTTTAACCTTTTTTTTCCAAGTTGGAAAATGTTTTCTAGGAGTGATTATGCTTAATTAATTTAAAATTAAAATTGTTAGTTTAAAAATAATTATTATTTAGTCAACAGTAAGTTCATAGTTGTGACGCACTCAATGAAATTGTCATGATTGCATATTAATCTCCGACGTACTGGCAAAAATGTGCACAACATTTTTGCACAATAGTTGTGAGTATTTATTGAGCATTTGTCATACGGCTACACACTTATTCAGATTGCGCAATTTTTAATATCAATGTAGCAAAATAATAACTCGACCTCCAATGTGCATAATTGCCCCTCGTTGTTTTTGTCTTTTCTACATTTAATGTCCCAGATATCTTTGTATTGGATTGATCGTTTCATTCAAAAATGCACATATTTGTCGCTCAATTTAGACGATTTTTTATCTTTTCAAGATTCTTATTTCAGATATAACAGAGTAAAACAAATAAAATAACTCACATTTTAATTGTGATAAAATCTTTCTTTGGACATTTTTTAAATTAAAAATTTGTTCAGAAATATTTGTACAACTTTTTTTACCTATTATATGGAAAGAATGTTTATAGTGTAATATCAGCTTGATATTAAATGTAAAAATTAACTTGATTGACATGCGAGTACATTCGATTGAATTTAAAATCATACATTAATAATTGTGCAACTGCGCGAATTATCAGAATAAATAAAATAATTATCAATAAAAATCAATTATAGCTGTATTTATCATCTCGATGATTTTGATATTTATATTTAATAAAAATTTAACTCAAAATTGAAATGCAAATTTGTATATTAAATTAAATTTTCTGATTTAAAAAATAATACAGAATTTATTTTGCTAAATAATTTTTGTCAATCAAAATTATCTTAATCTTAAAAAGTTATTTTGAGAAAATTATTTTTTAATTAGAAATTGTTTATTCGTAGTTTTGACGTCAGTTGTGGAAAATTCTGTTTTTCATACAGCTTACTGGATAATTTGTAAAAAATAAATTTATCTAAAATCTGCCATCTTAAATGTTTTTTTTGTCGTAATGCTCATTGATAATTTCATAATTTACTGTCAAGTGTAATAATATATTAAATAATAGTCAGATTGATTAATAAATTACGAAGGAAGATTTTTAATAACCTCGGTAAGAAAAAAAGTTATCAATTTCTTCGCTCATTGTTAAATGGCATATTTGTATTTGAAAATTCCGTGTAAAACACAATAAACCGAGATAAGAAGTTCTATCCAAGATTAACAATGTGAATCACGTGGACTTTGATCAATATACTACGAATGCATCTTTTATCATTTGTTATCGTTGTGCATTGCACGTGGTTCATTTAAAGCGTGCATATTTAAAGCTTTGTGTGTACACAGAGTAATCTTTTTCATAATCGCCTACCCCCCCCCCCTTGCTTTAAAAACACTTTTGTTCTTGTATCGTGTTAATTTTAAAATTAATTTGTTAAGCACATTTTAGACAAGATATAAAAAGACATCCAATATTCATTATTCAGATTTTTACATTTTAAAATAATTGATTTCAATTTCCAAAGGAATTTTTCATAAAAATTGGACTGTATAATATTTTATTGAGTCAGATGATAAAGTTTTTGTAGAATTTTGTTTAAAAAATAAAATTAACATGGACAAAATAGTTTAAATTATTCAAATTATAAAAATAATTGCTTAGTGTTTAACTTTAGGATCTTTTTCAATGATAATTCTTTTGTAATAATTTTGAATAACCCGAAACTTTGATTTTAATTTGTTTAAAGAGAAAGTAAAATGTTTAAATTTTTAGATGAAAGTCCTCAAGTTAAAAATAACGTCTGAACATATTTATGAATGTATTATTTGTTCTAAACATGAATATAACAGTGAAAAATAGCGCTCGAGTTGAGTTTTCAAGGAGAAGAAAAAAAAAAACTTTGGTTTCCATCTGAAATAACGAAAATTAAATTGAAATTAGCACAAAAAAATAACAAAATGGTAAAATAGAACAAGTATAAAATGACAAAAAAATTGCCTTTACCTATTTTAAAGGTCATGCCTTTGTATTTTGAAATGTTTAATTTGTAGGATTTTTAAAAATTCTAAAAAACATTGAAATAATTGTTGCATTTTTCTAAATAAAATTTGTCCCCGCCTGACCCCCACTGAACTTTGTACAAAATTTATCGAATTTTGTTAAATGATAAATCGTAATCTTATCAAAATGATCTGTAAGATGCGATGTTTGAACAATATTTTGGTATCTACCTTAAGTGAAACGGAACTAATTTTGTGAAAAGATTAATCGTTTCTTTCGACAGTTTAAAGGATTGCTGATGGTCGGACAGGAGCTCTACGTCTAGTTGAAACTAGGGACAACAAATATTTACAACGACATGAAAATGGAGGTGCTTTTACATGAAGCCTCTACGGTGACGTCCTGCCAGGTACAGCAGCAGAAGGAAAATGCCCTGGCTGTGTCTGAAAATGCTGCAGTAGCTGAACTGTCAAAACTTTCCAATTCTGTCAAAGAAGATGTCATGGATATCATGTTTGAAAATATTACCTACACAGTTAAACTTGGATTTCGAAAAGGTAAATTTTTTGTTGAAAAAAATAAACGATTTAATTTAATTATTTAATAAGTTTATTTGACTTATCTGGAAAAACGTAAATTAATAAATATTGAAACTTGTATTTGCTGGTGACAGTAAGATAATATTTGACGTAAGTCTTATGAAATGTTGTGTCAAGGTTTTATTAAACTACGAAGATGTTGATTATTTTATTGTCTTGTTATATTTTTAAAACGGAAATAAAAGCTTTGTTAATAAACATTGTTTTCTGTTTGAAAAAAGAGGTAAATATGCAAGCATAAGTTTAAAAATTTAATTTTAATGATATGAAGTGCGATAATACAATTTTAAAAAATACACAAAATATTACAATTAAATTTTACCAATTGAAGTTTAAAATGCAAAAAATAACATTATAACAATTTATCAGATTAAAAAGTACATTTCAGATCGGCGGATAAATTTGTTATCTCAATTGCAACATTTCATTGATTTATGAATTAATTATTTGTTTTACAAATTTTTCAGTTTTTACATTAATTGAATAATTACTTTTTTTAATTTTATCAAGAAAAACATTAAAAAGTTATTGAACAATTAAAATGTTTAATAATTAAAACAATAGTTAAATTTACATATTGTGATACATAATAACTTGCATAATTATTTCCTTGTTTTTAAAATAACACACAAATGATTATATTTTTATGTACCACTTTGCTGTGGAATCCACAAAATCTACAATATAATATATTTTTCTTTCTAGACCTAAAAATTTGCAGAAGTTTTAAAAGTTTGTAATAAAATTTAGGTCAGCATTACTCATTCAAAGTTAGAGTGCATTTCCTTAATGAATCTCAAGGATGTTAATGAAATTTTTTACTCCAAAATAATCATCCATAATGACTCAATAGTTTTATAATCTGTCATTTCTTCATCCGCACAATTTTTTGTATAAACAACCTACTTTTCAGTTAATCGTTAGTAAAAATAATCACGCAAACTGCTTAAAAACTCTTGTTTTTAATATCAAGTTTTTAAACACTTAAATTGTTTGTTGGTAATAATTTATGTCACGCGAGCAAACCATTATGCAGTTTAAAATAAAGAGTTTTATTTTATTTAACAGGAACAAAAGAAATTCTTCACGGTATCAATGGACGATTTCCGGCGAAGCAATTAATCGCCATTATGGGACCTTCCGGAGCCGGTAAATCGACTTTGTTGGATATTCTGTCTGGCTATCGTTTCACCGGTGTTGAAGGAATGGTATACGTAAATGGACACGAACGTGACTTAAATGCCTTTAGAAGGTAACTTTAATTTAATTAAATAAATCACATTTTTAATTTTTACTTTCTTCATTCAAAATATGCGTTTGATTATAATCCTGTAATTTCTATTGAATTAAATCAAATGCAATTTCATAATCAGTGTAAGCCCCAATAATATGAGGCAATTGTGACACCGCAAATTATTAAAAAATATATTGATATATTTTTATTAAATAGGGATCTGAAAGATTAAATTTTTCATTAAAATAGAGTGTTGTAATGGAATTTTATAAGTAATTAAAATAAATTGCTAAAGTGTCACAATTACCCCATATTTGATAATATCATAACTACTTAAGGACGTTCCATTAAAAGTTTAAATTAAAAATTAAAACTAATAAAAAATATGTATAAAAATATAAGTTAATTTCTTTAATTTCTCAAAATATGGTCAAATTTTCTCTATAAACACAGATTGTCCAATAATTGATCAATTTTAGTTCAATTTTCTATTAATTATTTTGAGGTTATTTCGCTGGTTACGGACCAAAATGTTCTATCTCGATTTTTTATTATTTTTTAGATAATAAGTACAAATAGTTATTTAGTCATGTCTAATTGTTTTAATTAGTCATTTAAGCCAAAATATTATTTTAACATTATAATATAAGAAGTTCTAAATTGTTCTATTTCCACTTATGTACATTTGTTTAATGCCAAATTGTTCTATCTCGAATTAAATAGAGTGAAGTTTGTTATGTGTCATTTAACTAATATTTTGAGGTTTGTGTATGACATTTCATCACGTATTTTTTTACTA
>JABFPM010001620.1:0-19461 GCA_022817325.1 Idris sp. 1 HC-2018
ATATAAAACATCTCGATTTCTGCTCTCGTAATATAAAATATCGTATGCTCCTTGGGAGTAAAACATTGTTTCAACCTCGCGAGAAAAAAACCGTTTTCGGCTTTCGAGCCAAAAAAACTGTCGAATTTTTCTCGCGGAAATAAAACAATTTCAACTCCCATGATGCATAATATACTACTTTTCTGTCACTGAAGTTGATAGTTGATATCAAATTAAATGATTTCATTTAATATATATTGGTTACATTAAATCGAAATGTGACTGCATATTTTATTTAAATTCGTAATTAAGCAATAATTGTGTATTGAAGAATTCATTTTACATTTATTGAAAGAGCTCGAGTTAAAAGTTCTCAATGATTCCCAATTATAAAGTATTTTTGGAAATCATTACGATTAATGTAAATTCTGAAATAATATGAATATTTTCCACTTTTTATTAGGAAATTTTATTAAATAATTTTATATTATTTATGTTCATCAAAATGAAGTTTACAAATAAACTTGTTATGAGAAGATTTTTCAAAACACCACCTAGCGGCACTTTAAAGTATTAAGTCTAAACAATTTTTTTTAAACGTTCCTGAAATGGTTTGGGAAAAATCCTAATCTATAGTTAAACATTTCGGCTTCACTATTTTTAAATATTCCCAAATTGATATTTTGCATTGGAAATCCTTGTGAAATTTTAAGACGGAAAAGTTTTTGTGTACGTGAGAATAAAAAAAATATGGCGTCGTAAACCTCAAAGAAACACCAACATAAGAAAAATAAAATGAACTATTAGTAAAACAATATAATTCACGTCAAAATTTCCAAAGTAATATATATTGTTAATATATGTTGTAATTTAAATTAAATTTTAAATCAGCATTGTAACATGCAAATAAATTTAAACAATTAAATAGTAACACCACGTCTGGGCTGATTGTCTTGTATATAAATTATGATTTTTTGAGTGAAATAATGGTGCTAACTTTTCCCAAGGCGTATATAACGCATAAATCAATAAATTCAAAAGTGGTCAAAAACCTGTTTCTTCTAAATATTAAATACGCTTCGGGGGAAAAAAGTTGCGTACTCTTTTATATATGAAAGAAATATTTGTTAAATTGAGATATTTTTCAGATTTTTCGCTGAATATTTGATATCTTTATTGAATCAATTTGTCATGTTTAAATTTGCCTGAATAAAATATAAATTAAGAATGAAAATAAAATCATTTTTCATTTGTTGAATTTTATAATAAGAAGAAAAAAAGGGGAGGAGAAATATACAATAATTTTCGAAAGTGTATATTATACGCAAAAATACGGTTTTGGTAATATTTATAGGTTTAAAAGATTGAAAAAGTTTGAAAAACGGATCTGAATGTGGAGACACTTTAAAACATTTTAAGTGATTTACTTTACGAAAAATGTTGAATAATGAATTGCGCATCTGAAATCAGCATGAAAACTTTAAAAAAAAAATAAATTTTAAAATAAAAAAAGTCCTTTTATTTTAAATGTTATATTTTTGCTTTCACATCTGTGCACAGTTTTGTTACATAAATGAAATAGTGAGTTTGATGAATTCAACACTGAATATTGAATGTTTAATAAATTTTTTATCAATAAAACAAGATGACAAATAACATTTTCATATAAATGAGAATAATTAAAATTATTATCATATTATTAGATTGAAATTTAAACTCGTACATTTCTGTGGTAATAAACAATTCAATTTGACTTTTGTTTATTGAGCTAATTTTAAAATAATTTGTAATTAATTTCTATTGAAATGAAATTTTCGAATCGGTATCGTCGTTTTTTCGAGAAAAAAAGCATCGTTAATAATGTTTACTCTATTTCCAGCAATACCGTCATCTGGCATACTGAAAAAGATCTCATCGAAACTTATATCTATAAATATCTCTTAAAATAAAGTTGAGAAAAATACGGATCAGTTACAACCTAAAAAAATGTGTTGAATGTCTGTCCTTTGAAAACAGGTGTTTTTAATTAAAGCCAAAATTGACAGATTTCATATTCAAAACTTGTAAAAGTTGAATGTAAAGAAACCATAATATGTTTGACTAATTTTACATGTAATAATTTAAATTTTATTATAAATAAATAATTAAGCAACAATTATTGTCTGTTTATGTAAAAGAAATGTGTCAAAAAGTATTGAACACTTTAAATTGATTAAATTAAAAATGATACTTGACACCATTGCTTTCTCACGCTTCGTTTTCATTTTCTTATTTTTTTTTATTCATCGCGGTAAAGTTACACGAAATTTAATTCTGTCGACAGAGCGCATTTCAATTAAAATAATGAAGTAGTCTTTAGTTCTGTCAAGATTGTGTATTATCTGTACCGACAAGCGTGTAACATTTTTTTTAATGCATTGTCTTTTTTTATTTAATAAATTTATTCACTTTTTCTGAATTAATTTTATATTCACATCTTTGTCTGCTTAAAGAAAAAAGAATAGCAATATTAATTTATTGACGAACTGATTATAAATAACTTGTGTAAATTATTATTATTTTTTTTTTCAAACAAAAGAAGATGATGTTAACAAGCAATGCACCTCTTATCGGCGTGTTTTTAAAAGAAAACATGTTTTGCAATACTGCGAAAGAACATGACCCCTTTTTTCGAGCGTCCATAAAATTCGAGATTGCCTCAAGGTTTCTACATTTTTTGTCCGCTGAATTATTTATTCCACCGAGAAAATAATGTATACTCACGTGCGCAAAGTATAACGTTTTAATCAACGTTACTTTTCGATTGATTTTCGAATTTGAATCTCCTTATTTGGCAGTCAAACACACTTTTGACCATATTTGACAGTAGAAAAACATTCAAAATGTCCAGAAATTTAAATTTTTCTTGTTTGAAAGAAACTAGATATATATTGTATTATTTGTATGACATGCGTATAAAATATAGGAAATGCAAAAAACAATTCAGTTAATTAAAGTTAAATATTTAATTCTCGTTGAAAATTTGACGGTTAAAATAATCAAACTCAATTTGAGTAAATTTTTTTCTCATTTATACAAAAGAAAAGTGAATTTGATTTGTTTTTTTTCAGAAGAACTATGCATATATTATGTTTTTCTTTATATTCAATCAAACAGTTTTTCCACTTTAAATTTAATCAAATTTATCGAATATTTTCAAACATTTACTTTTGTTATAACTTAAAGTTATCAATTCAATGTTATAAGAAAATTTAAGAGTTAGTTAACTTAATAATAACCATATCAAGTTATAAAAAGATAGTGCATCAGCTCGTTGATATCACGTTTTATCAGATACCGCGGGAAAGTTAACAGTTACAAATTTACGAGTGAAGTACAATCTAACTAGATTCTTGGTAGCACATACTTTATTTAAATTCGCTTTGTTGTCTTAAAGTGATTTTCAATCTTAATTAATAAAACATAAAAGATTTGTTACATTTTGTTAAATCTAATCAATTCTTATATAAGTTTAAAACTATTCAAATAAATAACAAACTTGGTTCATCATCAAACCATTAACTCATATGGTAACGTTACTATAATTAGCAATTGATATTGCTTCTGCACGCGTAATTGAATCAACATTTTTTACCTTAAATTCGATCTTCGAATTATCTTCGGAATATAACCGTAAATGGCCGACTTTTGCATCCGAGATGAGTTATGAAATGTGTTCGTAAGACGAGCAGCACTTTCTCCCAGCGCAAATAAAGTGATTTTAACAATTTGCACGAAAAGTGCGAGGGAAATTTTGCGAAACTGAAAGTCTATTACAAATGTGCAAAAATTTATAAAACTATTGTTTGAAAAAGAGAGAGCCGATTGACACATTTCTTAACTTATTTGGTAGGCTAATTATCGAACATTTCAAAAATCAACATGCCATAAAACTTTTTTCAAGAAGAAATTTTAAATTTCAAAGTTGAAAATACAAGTTGAGGATATTACATTTTTTTAAGAATTTCATTCTGAAAACACAAAGTCATTTATTTGAAAATTGTAAGGATTTCTAGAACCGAAGAATGGTGCAACTTTTTCGTGATCGATGACGCGGTAAGAGCGAATGTGAGGCGCGTGGACAAAAGAAACGACTGCATTGCAGAGCGTTTGTTGACCGAAGACACAACAACCACGTGCTAAAGTGACCACCAACCGGTTGACTTAGTCGTCTTCTAATTTCTTGGCCTCCAACGTAGTCTGCTGGCAGCGTGTTGGCTGCGAATGTGAAGGAACTATTAACATCTTTTTTTTTACCAAAATGTATACACCTGTTACTCAGCCGCCTAAATTTAATCATGTTTTAAATACCCCAAGAATGTTATACACCCACAAATCTCTCTATAAATCCAACAAAATCCTACAAATTCGATCTAATCAAAGAAGTTTAAAATGAAGGAATTCTCAAATTTCAATGTTTAAAATTGTATTTAAAAGCTTAAGTCGTATATGACATACGAAAAAGCTTATTGTAATGAAATGTATTTTAAAAGCTAAGCAAGTGCAATGTTATGTTACATAACTTATTTGAAGTCACGTTTAATGAGGCTAACGACATCACGTAGACGCTTATTAATCTCGATGATTCGTGTGAAATGCGACTACGCCCCTGACAGAGAAATTTCTTTCCAAATGATGCACTTGACTTTGCTAACAATTTTCTAATCGAATTTCAAAGAAAGAAAAAAATCTGTGAAAAATGACATTTGTTTTGGTAGAATCATTATTTCGCGCTGGCAAAAGGGGGATACGTGAGTTTGTTATTCTAGACAAGTTTTGCGTGGGATTTTGCCGCTAAGTCCACTCTATGATCCTTCCTTGGCAACTACGTGCTCATACTTCGACAAAACATGTCCTATCGTCCAAAATCCTCAAGATGCATGAGAAATACGTGTGCACACAGTCTAAGTGTTATAAGGAAATTCGTCCTGCATTGCAATCATCATTACGAATCGCGCACATTAAGCGATGCATCACTCTCTTTTTTTATCTTACGGTTATGTAAATATAAATATGCCAGGAAGAAAGTATGTCTGATTTTAATTGGACTTTGGATATAAATGACGAAATTCATTTGTAATTGCATGTGGTTACAAATTTGGATATTCAGAGATAATAAACAGGTTAATTAATTTGTATATTACAAATTTATATATATAACTAACGAACCACAGAAAACATCTGTTGCTAACACCGTTGTGGTTAAGCAGAGCATTAAGTCTTTGAACATGAAATGTTCCCTCAACTATAATACATGCAGAATGTGATCAATAATTTAGATGTGTATCCACTTTATTACAAATTTGTTGCAAAAAAATTATTTTACAACCCTATCCTGCCAGAAGGGAATAATGAGGGACTACTAGCATCTGCAGATTGAGACAAAAGTCTACAGCACTACAATTTTATGCTTCAAAAATATGTTCTTAGAAATAATGATTTATTTTCATTGTTTGGAATTTTATTTTTAAGGGGAGGTTTCAGTCAAATTTCAGCAATATGAAAGATTTCATAAAGTCATGTAACTATAGCTACTCATTAGCTACTTATGTAATGTTTTATGCCGTTTTCCAAATTCAATTATAATTATTAATTTCTTTAGTTTTTGTAAAATTTCTTAGGTGGGAAGTTTCATTTTGAAATTAGACTTTGCATGCAATTATTGATGTAAGTAAAATATGAAAAAGATTCTTCTATTTTATCAGAAAAACAGCGACTAATATTTTTCAGAAACTAAGGAATAAAACAATAATACATAATTTGTAAAATTATTGGGGTTGCCGCTTTAATATTATTAAGATGTTTTTTTTTGATATTTGCATAATCTAAAACATAAGTAGTGGTATATTATAATGCAGTCAACAAAAATTAAAATTCCAAAACACTAGACCATTAAAATAAATCCATCGATGTGCATCTTGGAATTCTAAACTTGAAGGATGTTCGTCCTCGAACAAAAGTTTAAACTTGTGTAACAAAGTATCCTTAAAAAGCTCAAGAAACAGATCGCCGGGAAATTGGTCCAATTATTTGGCTGATAAGATAGCACGTGCTTTTTTTCTCCTCGATTTTTTCTTGGGAGTTTTTTTTTACTCCTGTCCATGTATCTCGACCGAAGTACACTCTCGCAGGCGAGAAGCTGTTAAAATGCAAAGGCGCGGTTAAACGAGCTCTTCTGGCAGAGATTTGGCGTTGGCTCGTTGATATTCCAGCGGCGTTGGCCGCTCTTTTCTCCGTAACATGTTCTTCACATTAATATACCGACCGGGCTTAAGACAAAAGACAATCGCCAGTTGCTCGGACGCCCCTTCTTTTCTTCGGCGTATATTTTCGTTAAATTGACGCTCGCGCAAGTCCCTCAAATTGGGAATTCCCGAGGCTTGTAACAAACTTGTGCTCTCTTTTATCGGGCCTTCAAGGTTGCCAACGCCCCATATTTCGCGTCATCTGTCATTGTTTAAATGAACGATTGTTCTCGGTGTTTACACCGTTAAAAAAGAGCCCAAACTTGTCAATTATTGATCGCAACGATTTGTCGTGCAACCTTTTTGGTTTCTTGTAAATTTTAATTACAAAAATGACAACTTAACTAATTTTTTTAATGGAAAAAAATTAAAATCATGAAATCAGCTGTAAATCTAAACATCGCCATGTTGGCGCATGCGCAAACAGCTGCAGACATGCGCAGTGATAAATTGATTCAATTATACTTTTAATATTTACTCTTTTTAATTGATGTGGAAAAAATAAAAATAAAAATAAACTACGTTATTAATATTGATTAAAATTTTATGTATTTAAAATACAGTTAGATGTATGGATATAATATGTATTAAAATGTAAATTTAAATTAGTAAGTTTTGATTATTTCCCTTCTACATTATTAATTTATTAATGATTATAAATTTTCTCTATTACAACGTAATTTACGGAATAATGAATCTAATCTGAATATGTCAGAGCATTTTAAGTATTAATATAAATCAACTTAATTTCAAACATTTAAACTGTGGGCCAAAGTTTTTATTCACATTTATAAACTATCTGCTGTAATTTATTACTGTATTTTAAAATGAATTCTATCGAATCTAATATAATATTATTTAATCAAATTCAAATAAAAAATAAATGTCTCTTTTGTAATTTAGTACAGCCATCTATCATCGCTTTTCTATGTAATTAATGTCTAAACAAATTTAGTCTTTTGTACTGATTATGTATTTTAAACAATTTTGATGTTGTATCTAGCGGCAAAAATTGTAGGTTACTTGAATTTGAAAAACTTGTTATCGACTACTCAACATAGTCTTAAAAATAGTTTTCTTCCGCTAGATGGCTCATACATTGAAACAACTCACAAAAAGATTGCTACTAAAAAAGTATAAGGTTACTTGAAGTTTCTGGTACTGTGCGATTTATTCGCCATGTTCTTACAATACTAAGTTCATTATTCTAATTGCAATACTATTGCAATATGTCTTTTTATTTCTTTTCTTTGTTCTTATACTTATAGATAAGAATATTTTATTTTTGAAGTTGCTATTTCATAACAACTAATTTTTTTTGTAAAACTTTAAACATAAGTTTATATTTAAGTTTGGATTTCATTAATACTAATGCGTGTGCAGACTTTTTGAATGATATGGATTGAGTATGGATTTAGAATTTATCCAGACCATTTTCTACACTGAATCCAAATTGCGTCCAGACTTTTTTGATAATAAAGATTTTTTTTATATACCGATTCGATACTATATTCACACTCATTTTCTCGTTTTTAAATGAATCTGGATGAAGTTTGAAACAGACTCCTGATCCAGACTTATTCCAGACTTACTTCAAACTAAATCCAGAGTGTTATCCTTAGTCGGTCCATATCACATACAGACAATTTTTTTCTACGCGGGTCTTACATATTTATTTCTGCATGTATTTTTAAAATAACAGTTCCATTATATATAATTAAATGAATACATTATTCTTAAATTCATTGCGGTATTACTTGTGACTTATTTACTCCCGACTGCATTATTCACAACTTATAAATTGAGATATATTTTATAACACACCTAGAAAGCTTTCGCGCGACAATCGCATTCAGTAAAAGAAGAAGCAAAACCGCTAACCTTCCAGTTAAAGATAGGTTGCAACAGCTTTTATGAATTATTTAACGCTTATTATACGGGCAAATGATTTGATGCAATTTATATGTATATGCTGTTTGGCGGCTTGACACCCGGGTTTTCAACTTCTATTCAATTTGTTCGACGATGGCTCTGCAGTATTTTTCTAACTAAGATAACTCCTCATGAATCAAAGTGACATTTCCATTTTAAGACTTGCATATGTCCAATTAACCTTAAAATGTCATTCAGTGAAATATCAATTTGACACACAAATTATTCAGACTTTGGTTCGTACACGTATGGACCCATAAATAAACATTTCCCACATATAATTCCCACCAAAATAAATAAAATATGAATTTTGTGTCAATCTGAGATTTTTAATTAACCCCTGAATGATAACCCATAAAATTATATTGTATCCACGCATTTCTTTAAGATAACGTCGCAAAAAAAAGTTTATAAAAATATATAATAATCTAATCGATAAATATTAAATAAAAAAATGTTCACACCTGATTTGCCACTTTACTTCACAAGGGGTTAATTTAAAATGACTGCGAACTATGCATTTCCGGTGTCTGTAAGATAAATTAGGTGATTTATCAATAATTCCTTAGAAAAGGCATAAATTTACTTTGCTAAGATAAATTTCTAAACACAAGGAATTTTGACCCCATATTGCTTGAAATAAGATAAATGAATAACGTGAAAATGACGTTCTAATGGCTCCAATTATCCGAACAAAATGTATTATGTTCAATTTGAACAAAATAACAGAGCGGCATAATAAAATATGTATTTAATAATGAATTCAGTTGCAATGTTAAAATAATTGTTTGTGTTTGAATTTGATAAATTGCAAAAAGACAATAGAAAATCCGGTGCGACTAAAATTGCGGTAGTTGAATATTACACGAGTATTTACATTGGACATAATTCAAATTGCAAATGATCCGTTTACGAGCACTGTAATAAACTCGTTTCTGGTGAACACAAAGTAACTCATCAATCGATATACATTTATACATATATCGTGATCTCGTAAAAATGTTAATGTATATATAATTTTTTTGTTATCTTTACGCGATCTCATAGAAACGTATAATCTGGAGTGGCCAGGCATCCTACGCGGTCTTTCCGACACGCATTTACAGTAATTACACATAGAAAACTCGTCTGTTACGAATTACCATATTTTATGATAAGCTCGGTAAAATATTTCAGGCAGTAGAAAAAATCCCACGGCGTCGCGCATGGCAGGTACAAATTTTGTAATTTTGTACGATTCTACTTTTTTTGCGCTCCGCTATTTTGATTCCACTAAATGTAACCTTGCGAATTGAATTGTATTACTACGGCTCACCCATTTGCATTCATTATCAACATGGTTTGCTGCGATTTTATGGTAATTATATTAATAAAAGAAACAACAAAAGTCGGCAAAGTAGGGATTATAACGTCTCCTTAATTAGTGCATTTTTCAGCTGTTGGCGACACTGATTGAAAAAAATAAAACTGTCGGTAAAGCAGAAATGCGTTAAGGGCCCAGTAAACGGAAAACGATTGAGCCGTATAGATAAAAGTGGTCCTTCAATTGTAATTGATTACGGTTTTTGTCATCTGTCAAAAATAATTCAGAGGAACGTTATTTGAATTTCTAAAACGATTGAAAATTGAATTTGAACCTGCGATACTTTTGCAAAACGTTATTTTGAATGAGGTCATGTCCGTATTAAGAAACTCTTTCTTTTTAATGACATATCGATGATTAATAAACAAAGTAAATAATTTTAAAAAAATTTCAGCATAAAATTCTAATTAAAATGACCTTATTTATAGTAAAAATAAATGGAAAATAGCAATTTTAAATTTAAATGATTTATTTTCAGTTAAAACTAAAATTTTTAACAATAAAATTAATGGTCATTTATAAAAAATATTTTAAAAAATGATTTTTAAATTTTAGTGAATTTATTTTATTAATATTATTATTATATAAAGACATTTAAATTTAAAATTTAGTATGTTTATATAATTTATAAAAATCAACAATAAACAATATCTTTATATAATAATAATAATAAAATAAATTCACTAAAATGTAAAAATCATTTTGTTAGAATTTTTTAAAATATTTTTTATATATAATCATTAATTTTAATTTTAAAAATTTTAGTTTTAACTGACAATAAATCATTTAAATTTAAAATTACTATTTTCCATTTATTTTTACTAGAAACAAAGCTACTTTGATTAGAATTTCATGCTGAAAATTATGAAAATTATTTACTTTATTTATTAATCATCGATATGTCATTAAAAAGGAAAAGTTTCTCAATACGGACTGGTTCAAAATAATGTTTTCAAAATGTATCGCAGGTTCAAATTCAATTTTCAATCGTTTTAGAAATTCAAATAACGTTCCTCTGAATTATTTTTGACAGATGACAAAAACCGTAATCAATTACAATTGAAGGACCACTTTTATCTATACGGCTCAATCGTTTTCCGTTTACTGAAAGGGGAGGGGGGGACACGTTACCCAAATGGTTAAAAGCGGCGTTTTTTAACTAAACACTTTAAAACATTAAGAACCGTACAAAAATAGGTGTAAAATTTTTTGTCATTTCTGGGTAGCATGTCCCCTTAATGTTTTGATTAATTTTCAGTTTTTTACTGGGATTTTAAAATTTTATTTTTCTCTCGAATGCGAGATTCGGAAAGAAGTGAAGATTTGCTATGGATCATCTTATATGAACTTTTATATACTCCAAGGGTGTGGAGAAGGTCAAATAGCATTTTGCCAATCCGTACGACCTGAGCAAAATTGCGGAAACGTTAGTTGCTTGTATCTTTTGTTGGAGAGAGAAAACAAATTCACAATAAATAAATATATATAAGTCAGACAAAATAAGACAAAACGAAAAAGAAACACACGAACCCTTGGGCTATCGTATAACTTCTTATCGGCTTAAAACGAAGAAGTTGGCTAAAGTGAAGAATTTATGACGGAAAAAGGGCGAATGCTGATAAAGTTATTTCTCAAAAGTCAATTCATTTTTGGCCCACTTTTGTCAAGATTTAAAAATTATTTGCTCTTTTTCGCGCAATAAAAAATTTTAAAATTGTGTTACTGAAGTGAGCATAACGATAACAATTAAAATAAAAACAGAAACTAATTATGGAAAACAAATTGAAGTATGGCGTAAAAGCAAAGTACGTTAATTAGGTTTTAATTAAATGCAAATTGTGGTAAATTGTTTACATTTGTTTTGAGATATTAAATGTTCTTTTAAATCAAAAATCTCTTACTCTATTTTCACTTTCCCATTTTAAGGGTATATCCCAGTGAAAATTTATAAAAAATTAGCAATCAATTAAATTGTGTTTCATTTTTCAGATAAACTAGGGTAACTTTTTTATTTTAAATAATACCAAAATCATTCTTACCAATTTCTAGTCTTTGATTTACTAAACATTTTGAAAAAAAATATTAAAAATCGGCCCATTAGGTGGCGCACAAAATCGTCTCGAAAATAGCCATTTTTAAACTGTTATTAAAAAATTGTTTAAACAATGTTCTATTTTTTAAAAGTCTAAAATCTATAACTAAAAACAAATAAAATAAAATCAATAAAATTATTTAAGATTTGTCATCATCAGCCAATTTGCTGAGATGTCCCCTTAAATAAAACGATGTATTTTGCAAAATACATAGGTTACATTCCATTCAGTTTTGATGGCAGATCTTAAATTATTTTATAGATTTCCGAATTTTCGATTATTTCAGCAGATCTAATTTCTGAAATAGAAAAATTTACATATATAAAGAAAATGTTTAAAAAGTTTGAATACTTTTGTTACTTTATTTTGTTGAAACTTACCTAGGCAATGATTGGCAAAATCTTGTTGTTCTTGGTTTTTGGTGCGGTTCATTTTGGCCGTGGCACGAGCGGTGCAACCCGAGGCGATGAGTGGAGGACTCTACAAATTATGAAACTCACTTACTCCACTTGCGACCCTTCACAAGGACACTCAGCCATCACGTTGTACTCTCGTGTTTCTCGTTGAACGAGACTTAAACGTTTCTTAAACGCCCCTTTGTGCGTGAAGCAAATTTCACGTCCTTTGTCGCCGATACGAATAAAACGTCAATCATCGCTGACACTTACACGGCTTTTCGTTTTTCCTCAACTTTTATTATGATTAGAAGACAAGTGATCTGCGATTTTTAGATCAAAAGAAAAATTCATCTGTAATTGCATTTTTATTTATAGATCATAATTTACAACTATATGTGCTCTAATTTGTGTTACTTCACCTTTTGTTTCCTTTCATTTAATTGAATTATTTCTGTCAAACATTCCAGCTTTATTGTATTACTTGCCTTTTTTTACACTGTATAGAATAATTGCATTAAAAATGCAATATTTTATAAGTTGAACGTTAATTTTAGCTCTTTGGCTATGTTTTATAATATTTTTTGTGTCTCATAATAAAATACTTTGGTATGTAAATTGTTGTAGTATTTTTTTTTGTTTTTGATATTTAAAATGTGATTTAATATTTGCATTAAAAGGTTTATATATTGTTAAATAAATGTTCAAATTAATTGATTTATACAAATAAAATAAAAAGTTTTTGACATAAATTATTGTAAGAATATAACAATAAAAGTAACGTGAGATTTAATGTACAGCTGATTAGCTTACGCAATTTCTCCTACGCTTTTACTGACGATGAGCTGTGGTCTCAATGGCAAGTTCATTTATCATATTAATTTGTTCGCAGAATCGCACACATCAAAAAAGCAATATCCTCCGCTAATAATAAGTCGGCGATAAACAATGATGCATGCTCAATGCTGGAATCCGTATTTTTAAGTCTTAGGTGGCACAATGTCTTTCAATTATGACAATTTATAGTCATTTAAATTTTACGCAACATATCAATTTAAATACAATGTTATGTCATCAAAATGACAGTTAAAGATCAATTCTATTCTATTTTCCAATAAAACTTGATGCTTGACAAACATTTTCGCACAAAAAGTTTAACTGGGTATAATTTAAAGCCGAAAAAAGTCAAACTTTTGATATTTGTTTTAGTGAAATAATTAAAATATATGATGAAGGCGATCGTTTGACTTAGGAGAAAGTATAATTTTATAACTTTAGTTTTGAAAGTTTAACCAGTATGAAAGTTTGAGCAGCATGAACACCTTATGCAGCAAAGAACAAAGGCACTATTGTGCATTTTAGCCGAAAACCGGAAGACGGATAGTTTGCTTATCCGATAAATGTAAACGATTTGTTGAGGGTTTTAAAATAGACGTCATGCTGAGCTAATTATTCACGGACAATCAAGTTTAATTTATTTACTGAAAAGCGTTCGTTTACACTTGTTACCATTTTTACAAATGAAAACTTTAATTATTGAAATGCATTTCTTTGAAAATATATAACTAACAAAATTTAATGTTACGTTCAATTAAATTATTCATACTAATTGTTGATCATTAAGCAAAAATTAATTATTACTTCGTTTATTAATGTCAGTTTTAAATACCATTTATCTTAATTTAATATTATAATTTTAAACAAATAAAAATTGAAAAAACAAAGTTCTATAGAAATTGATCAAATGTATAGTTTTAATTAAATATTAATATGGACACAAACAAATTTAATGAACTAAAGAGATAATGTCTTGGTTTCTAAAATTTAAAAAGTAATTTTACAATTTGAAAAGAAAATTAGCGATGACAATATCAATTGAGTTTTCAGCACAAACGACTAATCCTCATTTTATTACGATTTGGTTTCGTTGATAGGAAAAGTTCGTGCAGAGGTCCACTTGTTGCACATGTGCTAACACTAGAAGATAACGCTCTATAGCGATTCGCAGATAACAATTGTGTGGCAGTGTACGCAAAAAACATTTGATGTTTCTTCAACAAATTTGCGCCGAGATTTATGGAAGCATTTCTATTTTGATACGGAATTTCCATACGTCGATATGCTTTTTTCGATAATCCCTTACTTCAGTGAAAGTAATTATTTTAATGTAATTTATTTTTTATGCCAATATTGGAGTTTACAATAATTTAATAAGCATTACTTTTCCGAATATAATATAAATTTCAAATCCCCAGTCTGATTATCTCAACCGGAACCCAGTTATCGTAAATGGTGTATCATCCCAATATTTAGTCAAGATATCAGATTTTGTGTACTGGAATTAAGTGTAGAAAAGAACGTATTTTAGAGCATACGAATATAATCTTTATAATCTTTTCTATTTATAAATTAAATTTTTGTTAAATAAAGAAGAAGCAAGATGAAGAAAAATAAATCTTTGAAGACATGCAAAACTCCAGAAATGTTTAAAAGAACATTCTCAATTAAGTATTTATATTAAAAAACGTTGAAAAACTAGAACTGGATTTTGCTTAAATTTAAATATAGTATATTAAACTTCGTGTCACACTGGTCTCACGATATTATGACGTGGGTTTTTTACGATCGAGTTGTGATGACTGTCACATTGTGACAACTGACATACTCAGTAATTGCATAATTGCACTCCTTTCAAATGGTAAATTCTGTCTTAACATATTCTCAACATAAGGCAGACTCTTAAAATAGTTTCTCTTTTTTAGGAAACGCAGTTCGTTTTAAAAGTCATATTAGAATCTAACACAGATTTCCCATGAAGTAAAGATGATATAATTTAATTTGCCAAAAATCGCGTTTTACTCTGACGGTAAACTTGTGATTGGTATTAACATAAAAAAAAAAGAAATAAATTTAACTGCGGGTCGTCACACAATTATCGTTATAAATGAATGTACCAATTTAGCCGGCAACAAAAACGGGAAGAAAAAAATTTGGCGCAAAATATAAAGTTCTTTTTCATGCTATAACACCTCTCCCGGCCTTGGAGGCCTCCGAGTTTTACTCGTAGCAAATGGGTGGCAGAGCGGCTTACGCTGAAACCGCTCTAATAGTCCATTGTCTAACATTCGAGCGACAAATCCCCCCATGTCTTCGTGACTTTTTCCCTCTTTGTCCTTTCTTCGCTGACTTTGACGAAGTGCTCTGGTTCCGTTATCTCTTTTTCTCGTCGCGGCCGCTTACACCAATTCGCGAAGACTTTTGTGTTACACTCCTTAAATTCTAAAGGAATGCGTTTGGAGAACCTTTCATTATAGACGTCTTTCAATCACTATTGACGTCAGACTTACGAGGACTTTTTTCTTCCCCCCGCTAAATTGTTGAAATATGTATGTCAATGGAAATGATTACATTTGGGAGAGTTCAGTTTTTAAGACCACATTGAAGACGAATTTCGCACGCGAAAAGGGGACCATTGATGGATTCTTTGCTGTTGGGATTATTGTTCACAAAAAAGTGGGCTCTAAAAACTATGACAAATAGCGTATTAAGATGACCTCGAAAAAAAATTTTTTGCAAACAGTTTTTTTTCTGAAATAGACTACATTAATTATGTAAGAAATAATTATTTGAATGTAAAACTGAAGTTCATCAGTGTGTAAATACATCAAAAAGTTTATAAACAATTACATTTATATTTTTTTGAGGCTGTTCATTAATAAATTAACAGCTGACAGAAAGTGTCTTTATTTTTTGTCAAATGAGTGAATTTAAATATATGTATTAATAAGTGTAGTGCATAAATTAATTATCATAATCGATAATTTACTTTTGGATTTTAAGGATGTAGATAAAAGGATATTTTTCATAAAAAATATGAATCGATAATGTCCAATATTATGCAATTATATTATGATTATAATGATGCTTCATGCACCGTTGACACCAATTTTCAGTTTATTAGTTCATTATAATGATATTAAACTAAATCCAAACATGTAATCTATACGTAAAACAAAATTTCTTGTCCAAAGACATGATGATTTATTAGTAAATTCTAAGTCATAGGCTAAATTGTCAAAAATCGTTTTGAACAAACGATAACTCGTGTCATTTTTAAATAAATTGATACACAAATAAATTCATTGCATTTTCCACACATTTACAATTATTATATTTACATTTCTTATCAAGGGGGCCACCAACCAAAACATTATTCTTCAATATCAACGTATATATTAGTTTTCAAAAATCGTCTGATGTTAAAAAAATGATAAATTTTATTTGTAAAAAGAAAAAATATTAAAAAACAATTAAAGCTTCTCCGAGCAGTACTGCCCTCTCTTTTTTGTTCTTGTTTGTGTTTGAGGTTAGGGCCATTTTGTAACTTTGCAGTTTAGTTGGATATTTTGCTGGTAAATTATCAAACCGTACATCAAATATGACTTTGAACATTATTTTTGCAAATTTTAACAAATAGTGGCTACCAAAAACACGTATAAAAATGTATCGTGTATTTTTGAATTGAAAAGTTTCGTAAATCGAAGATCTCCTTGTTTTAAATTAATTTCACTTCAAAAAATTCAAGTGTTTTGATAAGTCTTGTTATCTAATATTTATTACAATTTATTATATATTACGACAATAATGTTTATTTTCATTAAATTAATATTTGTACTTAATCAATTATTTTAAATAACAAATTTATAAAAAAAATTCTGAATTCAAAGAGTTTAGGTTAAAATTGCACATTTTTTCTGTAATTTTACCAGTATTTATATTGTAAAATCTTGCGTAATTTTACGTACTGTTTTCACAGTGTATGCATACAAAAACTTATTTAAAAATTTATATCTTTTCAGATTAACTTAAAAAGTATGTGGTTACTTTTCAAAAAAAATTTTTTAATAAGAGTTTTCTTTTAAATTAAGTTGTAAACTCTGTATAATTGGTCCATCAATGTCCCTTTATTTATAAAAAATCTAAACTCGTGATGCTTTAATTAAGTTTTATAATGATTTTGTATTCCTGCAAATAACATTATAAACTTAACTAACATATAAATTATTTGGATTTATTTAAATTTTAAAATTTTACAAATAAACATGTGACTTGTCAATTTAAAAAAACTTGAGGTATCGACTTAGTCGGTTATGCACTTTAAAAACTCAAGTTTAAATTTCAAACACTTTTGTAGTCATTTTTCAAACGTTTCAACGTGTTTGAAAAGCAATAAGTGTTTGGTTTTAAAACATTTAATGTGTTTGGTTTTCAAACGTTTTATGAGTTTTAAATTTGTTGTGTTTTTATACTAATTTATTTTCTTACAATTTTGAAAATAAGACACTTTATGTGTTTGAATCTTAACGTTTTAGTAATTCAAATGTTTTAAGGGTTATTGTGATAATAGAAAAAGAATAAAATATTGTTAAAATCATGCATAATTTCCTCTAATTCTAATTTTAAACTAATTACTTTTTTTATAATCTTCTTTTACAATAATTTTTTTGCATTGTTTTAAAATAATTTTTGTAAAGTTTAAATCCAAATTCAATGGGAAATTATTTTATTCAATGTTTTCAAGAAAAAAATAATCAAAGTTAGATCTCGATTTCCAGCAACGAGCTAATGATAATTCGAGTCTCGATTAGATTTGTGCATTTCGAGCATCGTATTCACATTTTCTCTGAATTTCACCCCAAGTTTCAATGCCCGAGCTTCTTTTTAGCGCGAACCTTTCATTCGTAACGTTGCTTTTACTGTTAGAAAAAAAATATCGCGGGTATCATCTCGTTATCCACACAACGCTCCAAATATGTTGCAAGTGTGATCTGTAATCATTTCGTCGTTCTCGTGCAGACAAAAAGAGAGAGAGAGGAAAAAAAACTTTCGCACTAACTTTTGCATCTTTTCTGCTTCGCACCGGGTTTGAACGTCGATACCTTTCAGAATCAGCCTACCTGTTTGCCCTCGCAATTCCATTTTGCCATTCTTCCATGTCGTATTTAATTTCGCATACGAAATGTCTAGACGTACTTTTAGAAAATTCGACTGAACATAACTTTAAAAAAAACAGATATTTCAACAACATTCAACAATCTGTGCAAATTTTCTTATTTAAAGCCACCGTTGTTTTTTGCAAAAGAGTATTATTATTTTTTTAAAGTTATTTTTATTTTTCATCACTACATAGTCTACCATATTCTGTTTATTAACTAATATTTTTTTCACACTTTTACTGAGTGAAGTAACAGATAAATAATTTAAATACTTTTATTTCTATTCACGAAGTGTAGTTACAGTTTAATCTATTTTTCGACTAAAATAAAATATATATTCAAAATAAGGACTAATTAAATTATTCAGATGAATAATTGTTTTAATTATTTAGGACAAATAATTGTTTTAATTATTTAGTATAAATTATATTGATCATGCTGTGTAAGTTAAATATCGATTATAGAATTGTTATTTAAAAAGTATACACATGAAATTCTATATTTAACATATAAGAAATAATATATCTAAAAAAGTTTAATGTAGGTAAAAATAAATTTTATATTTAAAAATAAGAATTGATTTTTTCATTGCAAATATTGTAACTTAATTTAATTAAAAATAATCTCTAAATAATTTTAGTTTAGATTTCACTAATCGTAAAGTTATGTTCTCCTCGAGCTTCGCAAATGAATCTAATCATAAACTTCAGTATTATGTTTCCAATTATGTTTCACTTAAACATTGCTTTTTAACTGGTGTCCGTCGCTCCTCATCATTATACTCTAATTATTCCGTAAAACTTATCCCAGATACTTCTATATATATTTAGAAATCAAATTATTTCACTTTAAATATTTAATATACTTGTGTATTATTTAAAATACCAAATTATGAATGAAAAATGGTTTTATTTAACTTTTGTTAGTTGTTATAATTCATATATTTTCTGTATAAATAATAAATTTTTTGTTGGCACAAAATATTAATATTCTCCTGAGACGTCCGTCTATTTCCGAATATGTACTTTCCGGAAAGTTATCGTTTATATATAATTTTATTTTCAAACTCTATTAGCAGTAAATTGATTCACCATGTTGTGTAATAAATATTTATTGTACGTATGTTAATTGAGTACAATCAACATTTATATAATACTAAATGAGACAATTATAATTTCGAATTTAATATATATATATTTCCCATAATAATTGGAAATTCAGCAGAGGCAATTAGATTTGAAAAAAAAACCCAAAAGATAATTATGATAGAATTTTAATTTTTTATATTTGTGTCAAACCTAAATGGACTTCTCTCATGAAAGTTTGTTTTTTGATCTTTGTCTGGAATAATTCATTTTCTTTCAACTCCAAAATTAAACCAAATCCTTATAAATTATGTCTTCTCTTTTTATCGTCAGT
>JABFPM010001621.1:0-19457 GCA_022817325.1 Idris sp. 1 HC-2018
TTAATTTTTTTTTTTTTTTTTTAGTATAGTTATTCTTTAAAAAATAAAATTTAAAGAAAAAAGTGTACATAGAGAAACCGAATTATTTGTAAACCAATAAATTTGTAAATTTGTTCGAGAAAATTTAAATAAAGAGAGAGTTTGCTGAACACTAGAAAAAACGACGAAACTAATTTGTCCGGTTTCAAAAATTTCGATCGTGCCAGACGCTAGTCCAAATAATAACTATTTATTTTATTTACAGAAAATAATTAATCGATAATAAAATTTTATAAAAATAAACAGATTAAAACATCAGTTTTTAATAATCTAAACTGATTGAATATTTTTTACTGTTTGAAATTAATTAACGTTTTTTAATAAACACTCACATGACGTCAAATGTATAACCTTTAACTTGAAATTTTGGTCACTCGTTGAAAAAAAATGTTAGTCCCGGTAGGTATACAGTGCTCAGCAAAAGTTTTCAAATACTTATTTGTTAACATAATTGTAAATATCTTTGGCAAATATAATTGGAATTGTCTAAAAAGTTGGCAGCTTACAGTTGAAATGTTTGCTTTTGAAAAATAATACTTAATTAAATTTTCCGGTGACCCCCTCCCTTCCAACCATCGTCAAACATGGCCATTTTTTAAAAAAAAATCAAGTTGTGTTTCATTCCATGTAAATAAATAATTTTTGTATTGCAAACTATGTAAAGTTATCTTCCAGTTAACAAAATTAATAGTAATTATGTCAATTTTCGAAAGAATTGTGCAATTTTGAATATAATGTGCTTTAAAGAAAAACACTCATTTAGTTGTGTTTTATGCATTCCAATTCATGTAATTTTTGAAATAGCATAACTTCTTCAAACATTGAGATAATTGCAATAAATTTTTTTTAAATGGAAGATAACTTTACATAGTTTACGATGAAGTAATTAGATTTTACATATTAATCGAATTCACAATTTGAAGTGGGGTAAAAGGAAACCTTTTTTTTTTTTTACAAAAATGGCCATATTTAAGTATGGTTGAAGGGGTTGGGTTGTTAAAAGGTTTAATTACGTATTATTTCCTAAAAAACATATATTTGCCAAAGATATTTACAACTACGTTAACAAATTATCTCGAAATAGGTGTCCGAAAACTTTCGCCTATTAAAACTATTTTTTTTATGAAAATCAAAACTACAAATATTTTGTTTTAAATATATATTTTGTGTTTTTGCAAAATATTAGAAATATACATTTGTGTGCTCCCAAAGTTACTGTCCAATAAACGCCTTAAAAATGTTTAAAAAAACGCATTTAAAACTATGTTTTTCAAAGATGAATATTTTACATTTTAGTTCCATTAGAGTACATTTTCTTATTTTTATCAGAAAAATCGGAAAATATCGTAAAAAATAAAAGCGTTGCAAAATTTTTTGTAATACTTCTAGAAAATATTTTATGAATAACTTACGAATTCATTTACAACGCAACTTGCAAAAAAATTTCGTAAAGCATACAGTAATAATTCGTAAAGTTTAAAAATTATTTCTAAAGTTTACGAATTCGGTCTCTCAGTGTATTTTTTCATATATTTTTTGTAGTATAACGTTTTTTTGTGTGTGATAAATAAAAAGTTGTTTTAAAAACTGTCGCTGACACAATAAAAAAAACTTAATGAACTTATTTTACGAATTATTAATATTGTTATACTTCGTCGACTTATATGTATGGAACACGGGAAGTCTGTTATTTTTCAGTTGCTTGACATAATGCGATTCGTGACGTTGATTGAAACGAGGCATGAATCTTCATGCATTTGATTAAAAGGAAAACATCAATGACACTGTGGATGAAAGGCGCGTATCAATAGAGACGGTACAATAGATATCAATCAAAAACATTTCATTCAAAAAGTGTCAACTTTTGGCCGATATTTTTTTTTTATTATTATTGTTATTCCTTTTATTCTTTTTCTCGCTAATCTTTGGAGATAAATGTCTTATTCTCCGTTTTCATTGAATTTGTATCGTCACGTAGCTCTGCAAACGAAAAATGTCAATTGCAAACCACTTTAATTCGGGCTAAAGCAATTTTTTGGAGTCATTCTCGATATTGAATTTTTTTTCGGCAAATGTCTTAATCAAATGTGCGGAGATTTGTGAAACGGCAACGTTGAATTGTTTGGCGTGAACAAATTGAGCAGTTTTGTGAAAATCAAATGACTAATAGGAAAAGAGACAATAAAAAGTGATTCATTACACCGATAGAAGGATGAATTGAGATCAATTTTTTTTTCTGTCTGCTTTTTTCAGTCGATAAATAACTTTTTTTGGGTGCAAAATTATGAGGAATAAAAATTACGAGAAACTAAAACTTCTATTTTTAAAAATGTTATAAAATTGAAATTAAAATTTAAATTTGAAAGTTGTAAAATCAAAAGTATTAAAATTAACGAATTCTTTCTGAAATAAAAAAAGTATTAATTTTTATGGTTTAAGTGAATTTTTTTTCTCAAACGGTCCTTTGTGCTAATATAAGCTTATAATTTAACTATCAACTGGCTGAGACTATAAAAATATCAATGAAATATGAAACGCATTGTACACAAAATATAGAAAAGCATCTAACATCATGAAAGAGCGCTTTTACCATATTCATTTAATTACGTTTAACTAAGAAAGTCTTGGACTTTGTAATATAATATTTCATGTTTTTCCCCGTCTGCAATAAAGATGAACAACATCTTTACAATTTGTTCTCTGAATCGTAAAGCATGAATTATGAATTATAAAACGTAACTGTATTATCTGCATATGAAAATACCTTTAATCTACATTAAATATTTATTATACACTAAACAATAGAATTTAAGCGCTATCAAAAGAAAACGTTACGTTTTCTAAGTACAAATGAATATACGCGCGGTAGCAAAGGCTCATCTTGCATACAAAAATTATTGCTTTTAAAATTCTTTTATACTATCAGTTTTCGATGGTACTACAACTAAATTGTTAAATATTAAAATAGAAATGCCGAACGAATTTTTATTTTCAACCTTTTGTATGAAATGAATTATTTTCATTGATTTATAAGGAAAATATAAAATTTACTTGTATCCTAAATTGTAATGTTTTTGATTAAAAAGTGGACAAAATTGAAAAAAAAAATGTTGACACTATTTCATACCCCCAAGTAAATAAAAACAATTATAATTAACTCTAATTAAAAACCGATTGGTTTTAATTAACCTTTCATTTTTCAAGTTGCAATTTATGAGTTATTACTAAAAACATGAATTTTATTTTTAATTAATCTTTCTGCACATTTTTTTTGAACACATTATGAATAAAAATTTATTTTCATTTAAATTTAACAAGCTGTGCAAGCTGTGTACTATAAAAATTGTAAAATCAAAAAAAAACTTATCATTACATGAACAGTTACATTTGCCATTATTTTTCTTGTTAAACCAACGACACTTTTTTAACAGGTTAGGCTTCGGGACGCGCAAATTATGTTACACTAAGTGGCGATGCTACAGCAGAATCGTGTAATGAAACCCTTTGCCACTCAAACTAATTTAAAACTCATATTTCCTAAAATAAATAAAATTTCCTCAAAGTTAAAAAAAAACTCTTTATACTTCCAAAGAACTCGCTTTAATTCAAAGTAAAAAAGTAACATACTTAATTTCAAAAGTAAATTAAAATTTTATTTCCAACTTGAAAAAGAATTCTTATAAACATATGGGTAAATCTCTAGAACTTTTAACCTACTTGTCCCTCGTATTTCAATTCAATTTTGTGGAGTATTAAATTGAAGACGTTAGTTTTTATGGTTTTTACACTTCAAATTATTATAATTTTACACTTCGTAAGTATTTATAAGTTTATAAAAATTATAGTTTGAATATATTTCACAATCCCAAGTCCGAATTATTACGTCTTTGACATGTTCTTTTAGATTGGTTATGCAGAAACATTTTCTTTTTTAATTTATAAGCACAGAGTTAAACTGCTATTCAAAAACTAATAAACATTGTTTTTAACTTTATCAAATGCAATAAGCACAATTTCAATGATGCGCATTTAATATGTAAACTACAAAAAATGATCAAAATCTGTCGCTGAGTTTTGACGTCAAAGATGTAATTTAATTTGTAATTCAAAATATTTATATTTAAAAATGCTTTTATACTTCTGGATGAATTCTTGCTCAGTATCTTGATGTAAAAAATATATGTGTGTGCAATAAAATCTAATTATATACTAAAAACTAGTTAAATAATTGAAAGACCGTTTCAAAATATTATGTCTTTGACATTAGAACAGAAAATCTGTCAAAGACGTAATATTTACCTATGTTTTTACAATTAAATATTGATTTAAAGTTACGCGCATGTAATTTATCACTGTTCGACTTTTTATTATTCATTTTAAAGTAATAATAAATGATAATGGTCATAAAAGTAAGATATGCTAAAACTTTTTTTTTCAAAATTTAGCAAGTTGAAAGTTAAAATTTCTAGAGAATTGCCCTTATTTTTGACAAACAAAAAGCAAAAAAAATATAAACGAAAAAACTCGATTTCAACTATTCAATCATTTTCATTTGAAAACTGCGTTTAATATTTTACAAGACAAATATTTTACAACACTTTTTCTAACAAATCCTCGGCCTCAGTGTGTCAATACTACTTTTTCGCATATTTTTCTAGCGGCAAAAACGTATGCAGGATCATAAAAGTAAATCCACTTTTTCTCAACCATCAAGACTCAAATTTCCTCTCGACAGTTGGATTCGTCAGACCACAACTGAAGTCTCGAAAAAGAGAAAGAGAAAAAAAATTACGCGATGACGAATGGAAGGAAAAAAGTCGAGCAACTTATAACAGTAATTTTGCCGTTTCGTTTTTATTACAAGTTGCATTCGCAGGTGAGCGTGACAAATTTTCACGTAGAGCTGTATGCGGCAGGAACCAAACCCGGACTCTTTTGCGAATCTGAAGAGAGGAGCAGACGCCGGAACGAGTGTCCTCTCGGTTTTACGGTCTGATGAACTTGCCCGGGGAGAGGCTTATCCGCAAGGCACTCGCCAACAGATCGCATTTTATTTTGTGTTGTATTGTTGCGTGCGAGACGTCGTGTCGCGATTTCACACCAGGCACGCGATAATAATGCCACTTTTATCAATTCACTAACACTAATTGCCGGACTTGCGCAAAAGTGCATACTTAAAATGCAATCGCCATTTCCTTTTTATTCCCAATCGTCGTTCCTTCTTTTTTTCTTCTTTTTTTAGTTCCTTCCCCCGTTTAGCTTTTAGATAACACGTTTTTCACATTCTTTTAACGACTTACAAGCTATTCATTAAGATAATTGTTACGTGAGATTTTACCTTTAATAATGCTAAAGTGAGTTTAGATTTTTCGCCGATACTTCACTTTAAATATATTTGAAAATACATTTTCAAAAGCCCAATTAAGGAGAATTGTTTCAAGTTTGCCTCAAAGTGGTATAATGAACGTTTTTTTAAAGAAAGAAATATTATTATAAACAATCCCTGGCAGCGGCGAATTTAATTTGTTTATCAACTATCGTGTTTATCAACTCTTCTAATTATCCGCTGTAACTATTTGTGCTGCAGGTTTATAGGCGATCAAGAGGTGAATTCGTACGGCGAGCAGACCAACACCACTGAAATAGATAACCAGAAGACGTGGTACGCGAGAAGTTACCTGCAAGTTCGTGGCTCAAGGGATAACCATAATCAGCCAATAAAATGTCTGACTGTACATCCAACAACTCCGGAACCATTAGTCGCTGAGACGCGACTTAATGTTCAGTGTAAGACCATTAGTTGTAACTGCAGACTTTCCTCGCACTTCATTTTTATCCCAAAAATATGGCATACATATATATATAAAAGAATATGTATAAGAAAAAGAAGAAGTACGCGAGAGATAAATTATCTTTCGCTCTCCTCAAGTTAATTAAGGAAACTTATAGCGAGCAGTGCCAACTTTTAGCATCATTAATGCTTAGTTTTATGTATCAAAAAGCATAAAATGAACCGTAATGCAGTAAACGGCTAGTTAAAATGAAAATTTATAAGCTAAATTATTACACTTTTCTATGATAAATCATCTTATAGAAAAAAGAGTATACAGAACCTTATTAGTTTTGATTATTAAACTACTGGAAATGTACATTTATAATAGAAATAACTGTGATGGTTTGAGGGGCAGTAAAAAAATTGTTACAGAAAAATGTCAATTTGAGGTAAAAAACTGTTCTACTTAAAGTCATGCTTCATCGGTTTTCTCGTTTTTCTTATAAGTCGTTGGAAAATTAAATGTAAAAGCCATAAAATGCCTCGGCAACTATTACAAAATGTTGCTGCTTATAAATTGGTTCAAAAGCTCTTTGATTTTTCGCATGCTAATAAAGCGAGTAGGCATTAACATTTCGGACTTTTTGTGCGTTGAGAGGTATATCGCGGTTAAAATAACGCGCTAACTGTACCAGATAAATTATTAGCCGCGTTATCTCTCTCTTTCTGTCCGTGTTATGCAAAATTGTCGGGCGAACGCGCGCTAAAGCAATAACACCGGGGAACGCATAAATTAGCGAAAACGCGATGCCTTCCGCTGGTAATAAAACCCAGAAGAGCACGTGTCCCAGGAATCCGCCGTCCTCGACACGGTCGCTTGTTTCTCGGCCCGAACACGGAACCAAAAAGCCAGGGCCCAATTATCGACGAACCCTAGTTTTGCTTTTAAAAGAAAGAAAAAAAGGAGTTGCTTTTCACTCAAGCAAATCGTCCAATGAGAGTTCCGCAATTTATGGATATTCCTTGCGGGGTCTTAAGCGGATATAACTTTGTTTTTAAATTATGCATTGAACGGTCATAAAAATGTTAATGACCCGAGATTTATGTTTTAAAGTATTTTGTACAAATGTCATGTAAGAGTTTTGTACAAATTCAAAACAAAAAAAGACAAAGTTAATCACAAACAGCAGCAATTAATTAATGTTTTAGTATTTGTTTATTTGAAATTAAAGTATTACGAGCTTTATAAAAAAGCAAAAAAGTAATTAATGTTTGGTGTTGGATTTATTAAGGTACAGAAAACGCAAGTATTTTATAAAATAGTGAGAAGAGAAGAAATAAGAAATTAATTGGTGGTTAATATTTGGTTATTTAAAATTGTGCAATATGAAATGTATGAAAGAAAAAATGTTTCACAAAAACTGATTTGAATTTGTAATTATAATGTAATTTAATATTCAATTTCTAGTTAAATACGTTACCCGAATGCGTTCTCACACCAACAAATGCAAACCGACATAGAAATTTTGTGGTTTTTGATGAAAATTAAGTGGATAATTAATAGCTATTAAATCTCGGCGAAGATTCAGATATATCCTGCGAGCATCCATGGCGCCTAATTATCCACTTAAATTTCACCGAAAATCCACGAACAAAGAATTTATGAATATATTTTGTACTTTATAATTTACGTATTTATTATCTTTTCTTCTCAACATGCATTATAAACTTAATTATGTATGTTTAAAATAATTCCTTTTTAATAAATTGCTTAATATAAGATATAGATATAACTATAATGAAAATGTTTTAGCTATTTCTTTTCTTGTTGAGTATAATATTTGATATATTGTACCAGATTTTGATATTTAGATTAAAGGATATTAATTTTTATTCAGAGAAATTATAATCTTATTAGAAGAATAACTTTCATAATGGAAGGATTTCATTTTTATAAGATCCGGAAATCCACTTATTCAAATACTGAGCGGAAAATCCACTTATTATCGGAATATTCAGGTTATCATAAAGAGCTGTATTCTGCGAGTATAATTTTATTTTGTGAGCCTTAAATAGCGATATTTGATCGTCGCGGTCAGTTGATTTGCTTAGACAATTTCAAAGAACATATTTGTTCAACGGTTATTTTTATTTCACTTCAATCAAAATTTGATTGAATATTGAAATAACTTGTGAAGTAGCACATAAAATTCTATTAATTTTTAACTTTTTTTAATATTTAAGATATGTTTATATTATTATTATTTTCAATTTTTTTAAATCAGAACATCACGAAAAATAATTTATTTCATTTGTTAACATTACGTGTTATGAACAAAATATACAAAATTAACATTTTATAACATTTAATAGATTCAATTTCATTTGCTATTTAAAATCTAATTATTAATAATAATTCATCATGCATTAAATTTTATTTTAAACAATAAATTACTTTTCCAGACTGGATAATATCCACATAAGTGAATATAATGTTTTGAGTCCCAACTGTCTAACTAAAGTTTAACAACAATTATTTTAAATGGAAGCATACTTTTTTGCAGACAAACTTTTCACTCTCAAACTGAAAAATTCATTTTGATGTAAAAAAGAAAAACTCTTTCTCTCAGCGTACTACTTTTGTTTATTTAACAAAGTAGAAATAACTCGGTAGAGTAAAGTAATATTATATTTCCAAAACCCAATTGAAGAATCAAAGCTTTAAAAACAATCGAATATAATACGTTTTACTGCGGTCCCATTTTCAATTTTTCGTCGTTTTTGTATGAAGCAGTTTTGCAATAACTGTCACAAGTAAAATAGTAAAAAAAGTTTGCATTTCTAAAAGACACTTTGTTTACTTAAAAGTGGGTGCAACAAAGCACAGAACTTTCAAATTTTGCTCAATTGAAACCACAAAATATGTAACAATAACAATTATTGACTTATTTCCATTTATTTGTGAAACAATAATTATGATCATTTAGCTTACAATATTGATTTATACGGTTGCCTGAACTAGAAATAAATATCCATATAATTGGGTATTAAGAATTAATTCAAACACATAATTGATATTGAATTATTCAATGAAACGTTACAAAGTTTTGCAACCAAATTTACAAACTAAGATCAACTTAATAAATTTGATAACCACCAATTTGAATAAATTATCATTGAACTTAATTTGTAACTCTGAACAAAAAAATGTTCATTTTTCAATGTCAAAAGTTCAAAGATTATTTTCCACACCCACATTTTATTTTCAATTAGAGTTAAACACAAGGCTCGCTCTCAAAAATGAGAAAAGTTATGAGAAAATATTTCTGGAGCATACACACACTCATACTGTAACAGTAAAGTTGTACACATTATCTCGAAACACGCGGTGCACAGCTTCTGCGATGCATATCAAGGCAAACGGTATCCCGGCTTTGTTGACCGCAGTCCAACTTATATATCTAACGGGAAGTGATTTTGCAGATGCACCCAAGGTACGAATGGAGACCAGCCCGAGGGTTTTGGCCTCGGCCCTCGAGGATTCGGCGAGCTTTGTCAGCCTCAAGTGCATCGCCGAGTCCAACCCCTCGGCCAGTATCGAGTGGTTCAAGGATGACCTCAGGCCGGTGACGTCACCGATTGAAACAAAAAATGGCACCGTCGTCGAGTCCGAGATTAGATTCGAGCCGATCAGACGGGAGGACGCAGGACTCTACGCCTGCAAGGCCAGCAACGCTGCTGGCCAGTCGATGAACCATGCGACCCATAAACTAGATGTTCAATGTGAGTGCAACAAACATGGCTTTGCATCTTCATTTCAGAAATTAAAGCAATCTTTTTTTTGTTTTTGTCTCTTTAGAAAAAAATTACATTAACTTTTTTATGGCAATATACAATATAAGGAAAAGCTGGAAAGAGAACACTGCATTAAGCAGTGAGAGCGAAATTTATTTATAGTCTGAAGTTTTAAAGTTTGTTTTTATGTTCAATTAAAGTTTTATGTTAAGCTTCTGTTTTGAAATATAGACGAGGCTTCGGGTCTTTTTATGATAATCTTTTAGTTTCTCTTCAGCTAATGATTAAAAGGTTTTGTTTTTGAAAAAAAAGTAATTCAAGAATAAATTTCAATTCTTTCATCTCGGCTATGATTTTAATATTTAAATTCATTTTTAAGTGTTTGCGATAATGAAGCATTTGCTAATTAAACTGATTGAATTTATGAATTAAAGATCCGAACGAAAGTACGTTCTTTAATTAAGTCATATAATACAAGGCAAAAGCTGGTAATACAAAAAAAAAAAAGAATATTTAACAAAAATATTTCGATTGAATGGTACATATATTGTGATTATAATTGTATATAAATCTTGTTTAAATTTTAATTTCTGTTATCAAGATGATACACTTAATATAAATGAATTGTAAATGATGATGTAAAGATGACCGATCAGAATTGCCGAGAATTTTAAAGCTGAGATTAGAATAATTATACAGAGGATGATGCAATGAAAATGATACACTTGGATCGATTAAAGTTAGAAGTGAAATTTCAGATGTCAAAGATAAGCCGGCCAATCGCGTGCAACAAAATAGTCATGATTCATCACGTTCAATGATGATACACGGAAGTTAATCCGCCGTAAAATTATAATCTTTCAACTCGAGTCTTAGTAACCTTGTAAAGAAATTATAAAAATAAAAAAAAGGAAGAAAAACAAAAAACATACATTGAATAACTTCTTTAAATAAAATAATAACATATAATTGTGAACAATTTTATCTATTGATAAAAAGTATTGTGCATAATTAAGGCAAACAGATGGACGTCAATAATTGAAGATTATCAAACTACAAATTATATGTATTATCATCAATTATATAAACATGATTGTGTAACACAAATTAATTATACATTGGTATTAAATAATAAAAATAAACTTTTTTATTTTCTTAGAACAGTTGTTCTAGTTTGAAACTACAATTAACGGGCAAGTGCTTTCTAACGCTGTGTTTCAGATGGACCAAAGTTAAAGTTGAGCGTGACCGCACCTTCGGACGAAGTCGAGGAAACAACACAACTAGGGGCCTCGCTGATTGAACCGTTTGAATGTCCGGAATTCGAGGCGAACCCACCTCCTTATTACCGATGGATGCATCTACAAGGTGACATCATGCAGACCATTGAACATTCCGGCCAGAACCGAAGAAAGTTGCAGTTGCGGAACATTAAGTGGTCAGACGAGGGGGTCTACAGATGCGTTGCTTACAACATAATCAACGGTGTGCGTCGCGAAATGCCAAGTGACACTAGATTTGTGTTACACGTCACTGGTCCGCCGGAAATTCAGACCAGACCTTCGTTGGGGGAAAATGGAATTTACGAGTCGATCAGTTACGCTGGCGAGTCAGCTCACCGACTAAAATCGCGGTTTTGTTCGAGGCCTCCACCGCGTGTGGTTGCCTGGCAATGGGGAAGTTCCTACATTAGAGCAGGTAAATCATTTAATTCTGTTCATTAGCATAATTGAATGGCTTTTAACGAGAACAATGGAAGATGAAAAAGGCTTTTTTAATAAAGATATGATAATTGTTCTTTTCATTTTAATTTGTAGATATATACATGATGAGAATTATGTGTAATCCTATTATCTGTTTGAGCAATACAATTTGCTTAATCTGTAACAGAGGCAAATTTTCATAGTCTGCTGTGTATTCTATTAATATTAGAACAAATCAAAAAAGTATAATTAATTTAATTTATTTGATAAGTATAATACGATTATAGAGACATTTCACTGGGGATTGATTAAAAGTAGTTGAGATTTTTCTTTTTCGAAGATTGTTTAAGGAACTCGGTGCACATTTATTTGTATTCTTTTATAGAAAGCAGTAGATAGTTCAATCAATTTTAACTTTGAAAACATGATATAATTATTTCAGCTGGAGCATGAAACTTTTTCTTCTTTTTTTTTTTATTAATTATTATTATTATTGAGTTGTTTAATAAGAATTAAGCAGACCTCGTAATCAAGAAATCATTTTTAAAATTCATTTGAAAAAGTTTTATTTATTTATTATCAAAGATATTTTTTTCTTCTTCCTTCTCTTTTTCTTCACAAAACAATATTCTCGTCGTCAAAAGCGTATGATAAGTTTTAATGAGATTTTTCTTAAAAATAGCTAGAAAATACAATTGAAATTAAATGATATTTTCTTTCAAAGTGATTGAGGAGAAACTAAAATTATATCTTTTATAACAATTTTTTATTAAAATCAATTTTTTAAAAAATTACTTTTTTAAACAAAAAGAACTATAACTTTTATTAGCACTAAAATTCTAAGTGAAATCTAAAATATAATATTTAATCAATATATTTTGACTAGACATCTATAATTGTTGTCAATCAAAATTGGTCCATGCTAAGAGAAAGTTATACACTCATGAGTAAGTTTTTACTTTGATGAACATTATTATGGTCATTAAACTGAATTAAACTTTTACCCTAGCATTCTGACTAATTTATTGGAAAATTGGTTATAAGCATACACCAGTTAATTGGCTGTTAAAACAATCAGATGTGATCTTATTAAGGTTTAAAGTAATGAGTTCTATAGTTGTCTATAATTAAAAAATAAAAAATAAAAAAAAATACATTATTTTCTCCTTTTGTTTTAATCGAAGATCAAGGCTTGAACGCCCTTTGGTGTACATTGTGGTTTAAACTATTGAGTCACAGTTCCTTTGCGTACAACGAAATTAGAGAGAAACGTGGTAATTAAATAAGACAATAATTTTGTAAAGCAAATTAGAACTTGTTAAATACTTGAATTGGAAATTGTGTAGGGAGTTGAGCGAGTCAAATTTTATATAAGCTTTCTCGAAAGTTAAAATAATAATTAAATGTTTCAAAATGCCAAGAGTAGTTCTTTTGTAAGCAGTTATAACTATGATTCATTTAAAATGCTTTTGATTTAAAAAAAAAAAAAAAAAAAAGAGAGAAAGTTTTTCATATCATAATTTTATTTATTATAGTAATTATTATATTATTGAAAAAATAATAAAGTAAAATATATTATTCATCGAAATAACAATTTTGAGATAAAACAGTATCACACCGCAAAAGCTGAGCAGTGAGGTCAGAAAACTTGTTCAAAAGTGTAACATTTTTCGCTACAACCAGATCAGAAGTTCTTACTCGCTTCCCGACAAGATTTTAATCTCCACCGTTAAGGATGGTTTAACCAGCATGCGCTGTCGGGACCTAATCAGAACAAGTTTTCTGAATCGGCAATCTTTAAGAACAATCTGATACCTCTATTATTTATAAAAATAATAAATAGCGAAATAATTTTAACATTGATATTACATTTTTGTACATTTTACTATTCAATGTGAATAAAAAATGCAGAGATTAAAATATATGAACTTTGTGTATTAACAAATTTTAAATAATACTTCAACAATCTTGAGTGTCTTTTCATTTAAAAGAAGCTTTGTAAATTTGATAATATTACATTATCGAAGAAACAGTTAAGTTTTTTTTGTTAAAGATAAAATTATTTTATTCGCCGCACTTTTTTATTTTTAAAACTCGAGTTTCAATCACAAGTCTAAAAAAAAGAAGTATTATCACATGTGTTTCAATATTATCTCGTGATAATAATTAGTCATCAATAAAAAGTATTTTTTAAAACTTTATCAAGTTCGGTGAAAGAAATATAACAGAACTGTAAAATGATCATATACTCTTGAAACTATGCCCAGCACTTTAGTTTATATATACACAAGATAAACTAAAGTATAAAATTGAAAGCTATGACTTTTGTATATTAAACTCTAAACCAACATATTAAAAGTTTATTCAACTCTAATAATTAAGCAGAACATTACTTATTTTTTATTTTCAATCAAATTATTTGTCTTTTGCCTAACTTATATCATAAAGTGGAAAATCCATTCCAACTTTGACCTGTGAATTGCCCAATACATTGTCAAAACATTGCAATTTGTAATAATATTATTAAAAATATTTTGTATATACCATATATTCTGGGGAATTTGTGAAATAATTCACTTATAACATCGCCATTCTCCTAACTTGAAACATAGGTCAGAGTAGCACCACAACATTCAATTTTCAAAGTAAATTATTTCAAAAATTTCCCAGGATACGAAGTATAAAAAAATATTGTTAATAACGTTATCAAAATAAGAATGTTTTGACAAATTATTGAGCAACTCACAAGTCAGAGCTACGAATGGATTGATCAAAGTTATTTTCTAAGTTTTATAATATCTCTGTACAAATAATTTCAATCCAAGACACACTATTGCACAGTCCAATTTGCTATTACAAAACTGACGTGACTGAGAAAAAATTGGCCAATTTGACCAAGCCAATAATACTCGATTTACCAAAAGTCTTTGAAAAAATGGCAATCGCATACAAATCTGAAAGCTCTGTTCTGCACCATTCTGAATCGATCGTCTCCTTCTTTTGTTTCAGGGGAGACTCTGCATCAGAAGTACGAGGCTCTGGCCTTGGAGCCGATCGTTGAGAACAAGGTAATGACAAATTGTTATTGGGCGAAGCTTGAGATCAAGAACGTAGCCAAGGCGGACGCGCGAGTCTACACTCTGGTGGTGGAAAGCGACAAGGGCAAGGACTCGACCAATTTGAAGCTGGTCGTGCGGGACCCAACGGAGATGCGACTGATCGCAGCGGCCGCCGCCGTCGCCCTGCTCGTGCTCATCGTGCTGATATCCGCGGGCATGTACTCGCTGATGCGCGCCAAGCACCGCAGATACCGCCGCGAGGAGGAGGAGGGCAGCATCGCTGCGGACGCGGCCTTCTACAACAGCAATGCCAGCCAGAACACCGTCGACAGGCAAAAGTCCGCGGCACTGCAGCAGACCGGCATCGCAAAAAACAACATCGCGCGCAAGGTGAGCGCCGAGGGCGGCCTCGCCGTCATGTACAATTACGACCAGGTCACGAAGCAGCGCACCATGAGCCCGGAAGCGCTCGAGGTCAGACGGGCCCCTGCTGTTCTTCAGCCGCCGACCATCGTGTAATCCGCACGTGAATTATTACGCACGTAAGCCAATTTTGCAGACGCGTATGAGCAGCAGCAGCCTGTCCTGAGAATTGACAATGCTCGGCCAATTTTCAAAATGCAATTGCATTAGCATTTGCAACAGGTTTTTCATAGCCTGATGAAAGAATTCGTAATTCTTGTTGTTTTTTTCATACAAGATTAAAGTTTCAGGGCAGATTCGGAAAAATCTGATCGAATTATTTGGTGGAGTTGCACTTTTAATTTAGTCTTGCAACTGGGGATGTTTGGACAAATAGCAGTCTATTTTTTTATTCAAGCTGAAATGTTGTTTGTAAAACAAGTTAATGCATTTTACTAAGGAATATTAAAGTTTGGAACATTTTTTTCTCTTGAGATTGTATTTAGACTTGTATTACACATTTTATGGTATTTTTTTAGCTAATGGTATGAAAATGAAATCCATATTTCAAAGTAGCAAAGTAAAATATCAATTTTTTTGAAATAAAGTATTATACTTTAAGTTGCATCGTGATAATATACATTTCAGTATTACAATTTGTAAACATTTTTGTAACCGGAGTATCAGTTTTAATTATTTTATAGCAAAGAAAGAAAAGTTATAATGTTTCATAAAAATGAAAAGTTTTTTTTTAACTTATAGATGATGAAAAATTACCATAAAATAACTGTACTTCAGATTATTTGTACACCAAGCACGGACTCCGTCCCCCTTGTCTATCTTATTTCTTAAGTTATCATTATAAGCGTAAAAAAAAGAACACGAAAAGCATTCTGCAGGGACGGTTCATCTGTGTTGGTATACTTTTCTGCGGTTTTAATAGTCTTGATTAGAACATTATTTCTTTTGTTTTGTTTTTTTTTCTATCTTGCAATTTCATATTATTATTTTTTATCCATAATTCGTAGCTGATGAAACAATAATGACAGTGTTCTCAGCGAATTTCGTTTTCAAATTTACTTTTTTTTCTTATGTATGTTGTTTTTGTCTTTTTTAACAAAATAATAATGTATTCACTTTTAAAGACTGTGTCACAATGTGGTAAACAATTTGACATCCCCGCATTCTAATAAATTACAACTAAATATCATTTCTCGTTGCAATTTTGAGCAGAGTATTGTAATAATAATTTTGCAGCCGTGCATATTTCACCGTGGCAATTTTTGTGTCCGCGCGAAGACCACGACACGGATTGCTTTTTGCCGGGAGATTAAACGATTATTTAAATAGTTCGGGATCACGTTCTCCGTCCTCGTCTGTGTCGGCTCTTATCCCGGGGAATGCGGGATGTGCCTCGCGGGGATCCGCTGAAAAATCGGATTGCGTTCCGATCTAGATCGACCGGCTCGAAATCCGGGTCGTAAAGTCTGCCTATCGTTTATCCGGTACGAAGATTGTTCAGCCGTATCGGAGATCATTCTCCGAATGTATCGTTATGATACTGTCGGAGGCAACTAAAAAGTATGAGAACAAAAAAAATAGACCGTTTAATCCGATAGGATTGTAGCATTAAAAATTCATTTCTCCAATTTTTATTGTCATCCGAATATAATTCAAATATTCGGAATTTATCGGACGATTTTTGCTGCCCAGTGAAACAACAACTTAGCCAGGATTACGAGGATAATACAAAGTTAATAAGCACAACAACATGTTTTTTGATTTTTTTTTACAAAATACAAGTTTCTGATTTATTTGCATTTTTTATTTTATTTATTTTTTTGTTTGTTATAATAATATATAAATGTAGAGAACTTTTAACTTTTTTTTTGGTCCAGCTTATAGTTTTTTGTTTCTTTTGTAACATTGTAGATGTGATGTTTCATATAATGTCTTCTGAATGAAAATAAGGGGTTCAACCTGTTTAGATGGCGAACTTTGATGCACTTCTTTTGTGACGAGATTAAATGATAATTTAAATAGTTCTGGTTTTACTTCCCGGTGAATGTGATGTGTTTCGATGCTGGGGTGGAAAAAAAGGGAATACGTTTGCGTTTCTACAATCTAGATCGCAAAATTCGAGGACCAGAACGTGATGTCGGATTATCGCATGTTTCGATTTAAATTATTTCAAATAAAAATTTCATATATAAAAAAATGCGAAAGAAACAGACGAGAAACACGTTTCATTGTCAAATTTGAAGATTGAAGTCGTAGATCAAAAAGATTGTACGATTTGTATGATAAATTATACCGCGAAATAAAATATATAAAGCAGTCTATTCGTCTGCAAATTAACTGCTATTGTAAACGTACATGTTTGACTATATTTATCACAAATTTTATGAATGAAAGAGAAAGTATTTGTATGTGTATTATTACAAATATTACACGCAGTTTAACAAAATATAGTATTTAAAAATTTGTCCCTTTAGAGGGGTCAAAATAAAAAAAAACCAATTATATAAACAATATTGAAAAGAATGTATTAGTTAACAAAAAGTAAATAAAAAATGTAATAATGATATTTATGGACAATCATAAAGATATTTGATAATAAATGGAAATTAATTAAATGTTCAAAAGTTAAAAAAATATGTATAAAAATTGGATTTAACACTTTATCTCTTATAAAATTAATTGAAAACAAAAACTTAAAATAATTGTTACATTTATTGATTACTAATGCCATTTCTAATAATAGTTTACAGCAGTAAAGTTTCAAACAGATTGAGGGATAAAGCGTTAAAATATATATATATATAATTCTAATAAATTACAAATGGCTTTTCAATATTGTTTGGTTAATCCTCAAGTCTCAGATTGCAAGCCCATGACAAACGGTCCAAAATGAATTCGAACAAAAAGTACCTTTTGTTATGTCAATGAAGAATTATTGTACTTGAATTATACAGAAAAAAATGTATTGTATTCCATGACTTCGTCTTACTAGTCATTAAATGGTAATTTTTTAAAATAAAATGTGCAATGCTCCTTATACTGTATCTTATTTCAAATTCGAGTATACAAACAACTAAAATATCTCTTGAATTAAAATAAACTGAGTTATTTTTTTATGTATAAAAAAAATAATGATATTATTTTAATTGATTGGCACGTTTTATAAGAAAAAAAGTATCATTTTTCCATTACGATTTATTGATCGTTCACAACCACAACGAAAAATCTTAGAGGTAGCAATTCAGGCAAACTTTCTTTTCTCAACAATCAAAATCTAAAGTACTGGAGTGACCGTATGATTGAATGGTGTATGATTTTGTACAGCGCGCGGTAGAAACTTGTTATTGTCTTCTCATACTTTTTTTTTTCTCTTCCTCTTCTTCTCCATCGCAATCAAAATTAGAAACCAATGGCGACTTTCTACCGCAAAGTTTTTTTTTCTTTCTTTTTTCTTTTTATTCATATAGGGTCGACGAGTGAATGCCTTGTTGTATAAACGCTACATAAAATAATAAACGTAACAGGGAATAATTTATTTTGCAGATTAATTGAGCGACACTGATTAACAAATTCTTTTGTTGTATTATATATATTTTACAAATATTCTTTTTTATCTTGTATATGGTTTCTACTCTGTGTTTTGTTGTAAAAGCATGTCTTCAACATGTTGATAACTCATAAAAAAGTCAATTGCACGCAAAACCAAGTTGAAACTCTGAAGAGTTATCGTTTTCTGGGAACTGTTATAGTTTATGATAAGTTTGTACAAATTATTTTCTTTTTTTATATATATAATATCGTCGTTTTTAGTTCGTCTTTTTTTCCTTTTTTTTTATGAAATTCAAGATTTTGTTTTTTATGTACTACCTAATGTACTTAACAATTATATTATACGTTGTAAAGTTCATTGATATTATATATGAGGCATTCCATGAAAAATTTACACCTATAGTAAAAATACTATAATATTTATTTTTTTATTGTTCTTTATAGAAAAATAATCAATTCGCATTTTTTCGTTTTTGTTGAAATTTGATATTTTTGACTTTATGATTTTTAAAAAATTAAAGATTTTGCGCGCACGTCTTTGTAATTAAATTTTTATTGTATTCCCATCTAATAACAAAAAAGTTTCACTATACTTTCTTAAAGCAATTTTTCTTGAACTTTAAGAACAACAACATAAAAATTAATTTTGTTTTGTTTTTAACATAAAAAATTGTTTTTTCCCAAATTTGGGCCCGTTTGATTTTTGTCATATTTCAACAGTATAAAGTGTAATCAATAATAAAGCTATTTGCAAATTTTTAGAATGGAATAATAATTAGATGAAAAGTTATGAATAACGCCGCGCACGCGTTATACGGTAAAGCTCAAGATTAGTTGAAGCAAGTTTTAGAGCGCGACATAACAGAACGTCTACCGTTTTTTTATCGTTGTTTTATTTGATTAAAAACACAAAATTATATAGACTTTTAACTAATTTTTTGAAATTATAAGTGATTGAAAAAAATGTCTTCTACAAAATTTAAAAATCATTGTTCTAATCCGTTTAAAATCGCGCCGCATAAGATAACAAAAGGTTTGCGAAAACCAAGTGCAACTCTGTTAAAACAAAATCCAGCATTAGAAGCTAATGATTTGATATGTGCAGTTCGCACATCT